>KZ807315.1:119690-131306 GCA_000696205.2 Oncopeltus fasciatus | reverse complement strand
GATATAATATATAAAATATATTATTTGACTTCAAAGAAAGAGTATATTGAACTTCTTCATATATTCAGAATTTCAATAAAAACTGGAAAAAGAGCAAATTTTATATATTGCTAAATTTACAGCTTTAAACTGGTTTCATTGATTATTAAAAAAAGGTTTTGCCTCTTGTCCCCATGACGATAAGTTGAACAGATTATTTGTATGTATAAATAATCATGACAGTATAAAATCTCTAAATTATGCAGTTTAAAATCTTGCTGATTAGGAACCAAGTTTAAGAGTAGGAACCATAAGACTAGAAAGTATAAAATCTCTAAATTATGCAGTTTAAAATCTTGCTGATTAGGAACCAAGTTTAAGAGTAGGAACCATAAGACTGAGGAATATAAAAATATTAATAAAGTTGAATAAGAATGTTACAAGGAGGGCTAAGCAACTACTCTCTATTTTCAAAATATAGAAACTAAATCCAGTATTTCATCTCCTTTTTGCACATTGGCAGACTAATTCTGACTAACAGCTGAAATCTGGTATGAAACTCGTGGGTGTACAGAAAAAACCATTAATAAGCTTTTAATTTAATTTACAAGTGGGAGAGAACAAAGAGCCTAAAAGTTTGCATCAAAGCAGGCTGTGAAGGAACACTGGGGAAAGCAGTCAAAATACAAATAAGTAAAGAACAAAAAAATAAAAAAGCTTTAACTATTTGAATTCAAATATACTCACTAGATCAGAGAAGTTTCTCATTCAGAGGATATTATCACTTATAACATGATACATAAACCCAATAAGCCTGTTCACTTTCCTTCGTATCATCCTATAAGTCTTCTACCTGTTTGTTCCATCTTGCTAAATATAGTGCTTGATTCTTGGATGTGTTCAAGGCCTTTTACAATGTCTGTCATAAAAGACTTCTCTTCAAACTCAGGAACATTCAACCAGATGTGTTTCTGTCTTTGACAATGTCTGGTATAAGGGGCTTCTCTTCAAACTCAGGAAACTTATCTACAGTATTCCCTCTCAGATTGGTTCTTCTCGGTTAGGATTTGAACTGTCTCAACTCCAACAGTATGCCTAAGGGTTAAATTACTACACATACCTACATATCCTAGAAGCCCGCAATGGTGATGACAAAGTTCTACACACACAGAACCAATTCATGCTTTACTCCCTCTGCACCACTTTGAATCCAGGCTTTAGCTGTGGAAGGTACTTAGCAATAAACAAAAGTCATAACACATAACATTCACACCCAGATGAGACACCTTCCCTCCCATATTTTTTAACAATTCACATATACTACAAACAGATAAGGTTCAGTACCTTGGGGTTACACTTGACCAAAGTCAGACATGGAGGTCACACATATACAATAAACACATTACACAAAACAATAGGCTCAAATAACTCTCACACTTACTCAACTATAAATTTAAACCATAATTCAAACAAAAATTAAATATTTACATTTAACATTAGATGTTTTTTGTTGGGGTTCGGTCAAGGTAGATCCAAAAAAATAGATATTTTTCCTATCCGATCCTATTTCCATCAAGTCCCTCATGCCACTTATACTTTCTATTTCCTGGCAGCTCTTTGGTTAATAGTAATTTATACTGGTACCAATAAAGAAATTAAATAAGAAATACTCTTTTAACACTGCAGTGAAAATGTTTTACTCCCACTAGACATTTAAAGAAATCCCCAATCCTATTCGTCTGATTTCACTCAATAAAAAACTCATATTTTTATTGTAGTATCTATTTGTTATTAGTAGTGAAGACTATATATATAATTCAAAAATTGAATTAATGAAGAATTAGAAGGGGTTAGTCATAAGAATATTCACTGTGGTTAAATTAAAAAAGTTAATCTGGTTAATACTATAACTGACTGGCAATAATTATCCGTAATTGGAGAGGTAGGACAAAATTATTCCAATTAAATCCAATCATTTTTACAGAAAAATTAGACATACTCCACCAGATACACTCATTAAAAAAAGTTGAAGAGTTGATCAGAACAAATTCCCTCCTTGATTTTTCTTTTTATTCATATCATACAAATGTTTTGAGATGAAACATATTTAAATTTCAAGGTAGAAATCTTGCAATCGGCACATACTCACAACCAGAGGCATTCTCGAATACCGATAAAACTAGAACAAATATTACTCACACAATATATAGTATTGTATAAAATAAATGAAAACCTATTAACCGCACTGCATTAGCCAAGTGTGAAGCAAAGGATTAGTAAAAACTAGAGATTGTTTCGCCCATTAACTAGAATATAGACGACGCGTAAAGTGGAATAACTTAATACATATAATAAAACTTTAAATGGAAAAAAATACTTACCTTTCTGACTTGTCTCTCAGGACGCTTCTTGACAATGCCTTGGACTGACACAACACTTTCAAGGGGGGTGTTCTTCATTGTTTCAGCTAAATCTTTTCTCTGAAATTGTAATGGACAAATAAAAATAGAATTTAATTTGAAGTGAGTTTTATAAGAAATGGAGAGAAAAAAGAAATAAAATACCAACATCTTCAGGAACCACTATTTGAGTAGATCCATATCCATCTCTCAAAACGGCAAACAAATTCATTCGTTGGAATTCTAACCAACCACAAAGAGAAACATTTTCATGGATATTAGATGAATTTAAAGCCCCACATGTATGGGTCCGATGAATTTTATTGCTGATAATAACATCTTCCTACAACAAGATTTAAGCAAAAAAAGTTCTGAATCGACTACAGTATTAGTTTAGACCAATAGAAAATACATAAGATTTTTATTTGACTGGGTTACTTTTAATGTCTTCAATTGTGAATAAAGACGATAAAAATTAAATTTTTTTTGCTTGAACGCATTTTGACTTAAAAGAATTTTGCTGCAAAAACTACAAAACTTCATTTCGCAACAATTAATTAGCACATAAATAATATAAGTCAAATGTCACAAATTTTTACAATATATAATAGGAAAAAGTCTCATTTGAAAATGAACAACAAACAGTGATAAGGCCAGCGAAGTAGAAAAAATTTTTAAACTCGTACTTCTAAAGCTTAAGCAGAAACTTCTATATGATAACTGTAAACTTCGTGCATCGATAAATGCATTCTATATTATAATTTAGTTTTATTTACAAGGAATGAATTAAAACGTGGTATTATTAGCCATAAAAAATAAAACATTTTTTCAGTATTTTTGCCTAAGACAGTTTCTGATGTAATAATTGCATTTTAAGAACTACAGTGAATTCATCCCCCTCTTTATTTAAAAAACTCTTCTAATTAGAATTAATTAGTGCAAGGGAATAGAATCAATTAAATTTAACTGTACCAGCCAGGGCTCGAACCTGGATCGTATTCGTCTTTCTCGTAGGTTAGACTCTCGACACTAGTGCTGGGAATTTAATAAGTTATATGACTCTCCCAGTGGCGTAATAGGATAACGCGCTTGCCCGGGTCCAGCAGGAGATCCAGGTTCGAGCCCTGGCTGGAACAGTTAGATTTTTTATTCTATTCCCTTGCACTAATTAATTTAAATTTACGTGGGATTAAAAACCACAAATAAAATTAATATAAACTTCTAATTAGAATTTGATTTTAACATTATCTTTTGTTCTTAAGTTTTTTTTACTAGAAAAAATATTTGTTTTATTTACTTTGCTTTGATTTATATTTAGTTAAGTCAAAGCACAGTAAAGGATACCGTGACAAATAATTTAGAAATAAATACTTGACATTTTAATAAGCATTAAATAATTTTAATTCAGATTGAACATAAACTACATACAAATCCCTTAAAAAATTGGTTTGAGTAATTTTTTTTATGAAGAAAAGTGAAATTGGTAAATTCCTTGAGGAAGAACGTCTTTCTGCAATCTACTTTTCTTTGCAGTTACCATAGAGTAAAGAGAACATACACAATCTATGACAGCTTCCTAACAGCATGGTGCATTATTTGGTGTGGTCTCGCTTGTGACGTAATTGTTATAGGAATTGCAAATGGCCGAACAAACCTGTTCAAACTGATAACGTTATATTGTTTTGTTGTACTCTTTTCTCTTTGAGATATGATTACCCCGTGTAATAATATGGATCTGTGTATTGTAAATGTTAAATTTAAAGTCCGAAAATTTTGAAATATTGTTTTATTCAACTTTTAAAACGTTACCAAAGTTGTGTAGTGTGACAGTTATCATAGGCAGGTTTTGGTCTTCTGTAAAATTAATTTTCATGACTGGCTTATTTACTGCTGGTAAACCAATTCAATTGCTACCAGATAAATTTTGTTTCTATCTTTTCAGTTCTTGTTAAGGATTATTTGTAATATGAGAACATCACTGATAAACTCTTTAAAGTAAGTCCTGAGAGAATGTCAGATCAAAGTTCTTCTTTATTTTACCAGCTAAGTGTTACAAGTAAGTTAAAATTTATTTTTTATTCATTTTCTAAGTAAAGGTTATTTTTATGACTGTGAGAGTTAATTATTTTATTTACATTTACAGTTGAATGTGCTCATCTTAGAGTTGGCCAAAGCATATTCAAACCTAATCCATACGTAGAAATATTTGTAGATGATAAAAATTCGCGAAGGACAGAGATAGTAAAATGTACTTATCAACCGAAATGGAATGAAGAATTTACTGTGTAAGTCAAACAATGATTGGGAGATTTGATCTTGACAGAGGTTAGCGTACCAAGCAATTTGCCTCATTTTCTCACTGTAACGTTTGTACTTAGTTTATTTATACAGATTTTCGCTTAATTAAAATCTTAAGTAAGGTTACTCTGTTGAAGTTAAATCTCCATTGAAGCTTAATGTGATATCCTAACCAGGATGTTTTTCTTTTCATTTAAAATGTTGTATTTTTAGGCTGGTTACTCCTGTATCTTACCTACACTTTAGACTATTGAATCACAGTACATTTCGAAAGGACAGTTTAATAGGAGAAAAGCGTTTAAGTTTGTATGATGTTCTTAAACATTACAATGGGCGATGTGAGCACCTAGAACTTACAATGGATTTAATGATTGATAAACATATGCAGACACCGGTCAAAGTTGGAGAACTCATAACTCTTCTTAATGGATTGAAAGTTGATATGTCTTTAGTTACTCCTCCAGATCACCATTCTCATCCTAATGCTGTCTCTCAAACTGGTAAGTAACTGAACCATTAGTTAGTCTATTTTTGTATTTTTAGTCACTTCTTATTACTTTTATTCATGGTTTAATATGTTTCCATTATAGCTAATGTTTGTTTATTTTATCTTTGTCTCTTCTAATGAATTTCCTTTCCACTGCTATATCGCTTGTTTATATTGTTCAATTCTTCATTGCATCTTAACTACAAAAGTAAGTCTAAAACCTTTTTTTATTTTGAGAATTTAATGTTATAGCAAGAAATAGCAATGTCATATGTTTTAATACATCTCCTATAAACCTTTTTCAGTTCTAAATCAACTACTTAACATAGTTAAAAAAAAAAAAAAATTTATGTATGTGTGTATACATCAAACATAAGAGTCTATAGAGAAGAGCATATATAACCCTTTCAATTTTTATTTTTATGCCAATTACATAAATGACAGATGAAGAGACATTAACAGAATGTAATTTAGGAGAAATTATAAGTAATAGATTAACTTTTTTACTTTAGTTAAAATATTAATTACCTATTAAGTTTCAGTTGCATAAATTCATCTTTGCCTGCCATTTTTTCTAATCTTTTGAAGTTACTAAATACTCTATTCTATGTTATCAAATTTTATGTTAATTATTTCTGTTTTGACCCAGATTAAATTATTTAACTTTTAAAAATTTTATTTCAAAATTAGCTATAGTTTTAATGACTGAAAGTGATTTTAATCATACTACTGTATTTTATTTCACTGAAAATACTATATCGTTATAAGATCATGATGATAATATAATCCCACATTTCCTTATTAATTTGAATCATACATGGAGCTAGAAAAAAAAACTGGCTGAGTTAGAGTTTTTTTCTAGCTCCTGTACGATTCAAATTACAATATCGTTATGTTTAAAATATTTTTAATGACTAAACAGTGGTAATAATTGATGTATTTATTCACCTGAGAACATGACCTAATTGGGTATTGCCTGTCTCTACCAAACTGCAATGCTAGCATCAATACATATGCAAGGAATTAATTTTATCGTTCTCCAGTATTTTGGATTGGAGTTCATTCTGAAATTTGATTGGAATAATATCAATATTTCCTTATTCAGTAAAAATGATGTTAAATCTTTTATTAAATATTATATATATATATTTTTTTATACATCTCGCACTAACTGTTGATGGTCATTAGCGCTAAATTGAATATTATAAGAATTTTTTTTTTTTTTTAAATGATCAATATTAGAAATAGGTTGCCTTGATTTTGGTAAATGGCTTTGCTCTTTAAGTGGGCATTCGTTTTTAGAAATTTTACTTTTAGTGACTTTTAGAGCATTCTCAAAAATAGTGTAACATAATTGTAGGGTCAAAGTACAAGATGACAACTTAAAAATTAAGTGAAGCAAAAACCACATTAAACTTTCCACGTAATTATTTAATATGGAACAGATTATTCATTTAAATAAAAATTAGAAAATAAATTATCTAAAAGGTTATTTTCACTACCAATGAATATAGAACTATCATACCTTCTATTATCCGTCTTCATTGGTTTCTGCAAACCATCTTCTGTTGGGGAATGCTTTCGGACATTGGCCATCCTCTTGGCCGAATACAAATTGCAGTTGAATACAGCCAGTGACAGTGAACACATGTATTCGGCCAAGAAGATGGACAATGTCCGAAAGCGCTCGCCAACAGAAGATGGTTTGCAGAAATCAATGAAGACGGATAATAGAAATTATGATAATTAGAAAATATTTAAAATTACTTTCTAGTTAATACTATATTGAACAGAACAAGGTATCCCAAAGATTATAAAAGTAACTTTGGCTAGTTTAAATTTTATTGTGGATTTTTCTTCTAGTTGGTAAAACTTTCTAAAATTACTCTTAATTAATTAGTGCATATGGAGAATAAATTGAGGTGCTCTCTGCTATCATATTTTAAAATAGTAATATGAACTAATGAAATGGGTGAGATGAACTAAAAATATTTTTTGTAAAATGATTAGAAAAAATAAAAGTTTCTATTTAGAAAAAAAAATTTTCTTAAAACATATAATTGCCTGATGAATGAGTAACATTTCTAAAAGGCAGAGTAGACTCTGCTCTACCAAGAAGTGGGTGCTGTAAGTGAACTTCTGAAAGACATGCCAGGCCAAGCCTAGCAGCTCTGCACACTTGTCAGAAGAAAATACAGATCAGTTATCAAGAGCCTGTCTTGTCCTAAAGTACAGTAATATAGATTAAATCCTTAGCTTTGGCTTAATTAAAATTAATTTAATTAATATTAAGTATCTCTCTCTATAGATATTTATATTACTTAAATTATTGCTAGGCAAATTTGTTTAAAATTTTTGTAGTACTCATATCACCTCAGCATTCTTCGTGTTCTTGATTATCCTAATAATATCTATTCATCAGGAAGTACCTTGATCATTGTGAACTTAAATTGTGAATATTTTTATCAACATAATTCTTGGCTTCCTCATAGCCAGAAAATTTATTTAAAACAAACAAAAATATAATTATAATAATATAATTAGTTAAAAAACTCATGGATGAATAAACTAAAATACTTATATCAAGTAAATTAAAATACATCATTAATTCTTGGGCGGTATTCTGAAGGTTTTTTATTTAGCACAAATTGCTATGTCCATTATGTAAGTAAGTTAAAAAAATTTAAATCTAACTATTAAATGCAATAGATTTAATTTTCTGCTCATTCCATGATATCAGTATTTCATCATAAAGTGGGCTTATAATTTTGGACATCATTAAACCACATTGTTTGTTTCTTGCGCTTTGTACTGCATGCCACTTTACTTGAGTTGTAAGCTCATGGTGGGTTAAAATTTGATAGAAGTTTTCATTAGCCTGTAGTCCTAACTTCTTCCAACTTATAAATATACTGTTATTCATTTGTATACTATGATATGACAATGTTATATCTGATCTCTTTTCAAACTTTTCATTTATCAACAAATTGTTTTATGTGTTGCACTAGGCACAAGTCGTGAATCTCGAAGCTCAGTATTGAATGGTGGGGTGCGAGCTCGAAATAGACCCCCTGAGTCACAGCAGTCCCCTCTTCAACAGCAGTCAAATGCTTCTTCAGCAACAGCAGGTTAGCTATAATTCCTTTTTCATTTATTTATTAAAATTTAAAATAAATTATCAATTTAGAACCAAGTCTCTCACTTTCATTATTATCAAATTCTTAGTGTTGTTAATTGTTTATTATTAATTGGTTTTTAAAGATGGAGCTACTGATAATGGGCCAGGTGCAGTCAGTAATGGTGGTACAACAGAATCTCGTCAACAGAATTCAAATATTACAGTCGAAGAACCTCTTCCTCCTGGGTTTGTGATTTTTATTGCTTTCTCTTTAATGAATTGTATTGTTTTAATTTCCAGTGAATTTTATTTAGTAAATTTCAGTTGATTTTAAAGCACTAACTGATATACTACTAGTATTTATAAGAATGAGTTTTTAATCCTTTAGTCTGTAGTCAGTCTTTTTACTTGTAATTTTTTTTCTTCTTTTTCTTCAAGTATTAGCCTCTCTTTCAACCACTTAGGGTCATGGAGAAAGGGGCTATCTACAGGCTGACAGCACATATTAAACATCTATGGCTTAGGATAAACTTTTATTTATTGATACATGTTTACCCTGGACGGGATTTAAACCTGCAGTGCCAGGATTGCGAGACCTGAGCAGATCCCATGAGCTATCCTGGGGTCCTAACCTCTGACTTCACTTGATGGAGATGAATGGTTAAAAATATAATTAATTTTTGTTAAAAAAAGAAAAGAAAGAAATTTCTATTAAGGGTTATGAAATCCAATTCTTCGTACAATATTGTTATTAGCTGTGTGTTTCTGGGGTAGTACTAGAGTGCACCTAGAGCCACCAAAGCATCTGTACTCCTGATGCCAATGTTATGCTGAAAGAACTCTTTTAACTCATATTATAATGAACTAAAAATTTGTTTTTTAAACTAACTCAGTATTAAATTTTTGTGACCCTTCTATTGATTGAACTTCACTGCCAGCAGAAATTAAGAAGTATTTATAATTTTAATTGAAATAAAAATAGATCCAGGGTGAAAAATGCTGTACATTACTTCCAAGTTTTAAATAAAAGAGATTTATAAATTATTGGACATTGTTGTGGTCATTTTATATAAATACATATTGTGATATCATCTATGAAATACAAATTTTGATTGATAAATAATTAGGCAAAAAAATCTTATGATTTTTGCTTCAACCTTCTTTTGAACAACCCCTCCCTGCTCCAATTATTCATGGTCAGTGAATCTGTACTCCGATGGTTGGATATATTTTGAATTTAATTGAGATCAACAATGCTACCAATTGTGCAATGAAAATTTTCTTTTCTTTCATTCATCCATAGATATTAATTTTCAGAAATAGGTTCAGAAGACCATAAAATTTGAATATTGAATTGTAACTATATTTATAGTTCTACCATGATTAATATGCTTCTTATAAAATAAAAACCTTTGGTTATGTTTATAACAGTATATCTTATTTAATGTTAATTTCTTAATTTTTATTTTTTACAATTATGTTTCAAATAAGAATAGTTCTTCTTTTTAAATTCAAATTTACAGCTTTATGAATATGATTTATTTTCAACCACATAAATGTATGTTTTAAATTAGAAATCATGAAATCATCCTCATTAATACATTCATGGAGTTCAAATTTGGATTGGACTACAAACAAATGCTATAATTTAGACTTTAATAAGGTCAGCTCCTCATATATATATATTATTGGGAATTCAAAACTATTTTTGATCATTGACACGTCGATTGCTACGGCAATATTCAGAAGTTTGACCTTAAATGACAATTTGATTTAATCACTTGATATTATTAAAATCTCTAATTCTAATGCACAGTTACCACCCAAAAGCATAAAAAAAATGTGTAAAAAAACAACAACAAAAAAACAAAAAAAAAAAAAACTTGTGGTTGGCTACTGTGAAGAGATTTCTGTCACTGAAGCCAACTAAACCAACTACAAGATAATTATCATACCTTCTATTACCAGTCTTCATTGGTTTCTGCAAACCATCTTCTTTTAGCGAGTGCTTTCGGACATTGTCCATTTTCGTGGCCGAATACATGTGTTCACTGTCACTGTCTGTATTCAACTATAGTTGTAGAAACCAATGAAGACGGGTAATAGAAGCTATGATAGTTCTATATTCATTGGTAGTGATAATAACCCTTTAGATTATTTACAAGATAATTTTTAAGACCCTTTTTTTTAAATACATTTTTATGTTCTTTGATGTTGTCTAAGCACTATAATTAGAGTTTTTAATAATATAATGTGATTAAATCAAATTGTCATTTTAGGTCGAATTTCTGAGGATATTTGAAAATTGTTGTGATAATCAATGTGTTAATTTTCTCTTCATGCAATCCAGCATTGATTTTTGTTCTCTTCCCAGAAACAAGCTTTTGATAGACTGATATATTTGAGTTTAATTGTAATTACCTGATTATGTTTTAATCACTGGCCTGATTCTCCGTAATCTTCCCAAGAAGGCAATGGTATTCTTGACCTACATTTATAATTGCTTATTCCAAACTACCCACTTCCCTCTCCTCTGAAAATATTTTGATACAATACCATTTCCCAAACCTGGAAATGGTATTATATCAAAATCCTATGCTAAATCACCACATAACACCTCATCGTACCGTCCTATAAGTCTCCTTCCTACTCTATCAAAGGTTTTTGAAAAAATCTGTTAAAACGAAGGATGCCTTCCATTGAACCCTTCAATATTCTCCCAAATCATCAGTTCGGCTTCCGACATAAGCATATTACTGTCCAGCAAGTGTTTCGTGTTGTAGACTACATTTCCTCTTCCCTTAAACACAAAGAGCACTGCCCAGGAGCTTTTTTGGATGTTTCTCAAGCATTTGATAGAGTCTGGCTCAGTGGTCTTCTGTTAAAACTGAAATCCATACTTCCTATTGTATGTAAAGTTATTTCCGGGTTGGACCGTGTAAAGTTTTTGATGGTTGCCGAGCTTTCGCACATCATGTGATGGCTTCTTCAGGGCTGAATAGAGAATGAGAATCTTTCCCATAGCTCTCAGGCGATCGGAAATGGCTTGCCTAGTGACATTCAACTGTTCTGCCATCATTTGTTGGGTTTGGGTATTGTCTTCGTCTAATAAAGATTGCAATTCGAAGTCCTCAAACTTTTTTGGTCGATTTTCTCGTTTTTGATCAGTAACATCAAAATCACCACGTTTGAAACGTTGAAACCAACGTTCACATGTCTTGACGGTTGGAGCAAGATCGCCATAAGTCTCAACAAAAATTCGATGACATTCAGATGCCTTTTTCTTTTGATTAAATAAGAAAATCATGACATGCCGCAAATGCTCTTTATTTGGC
>KZ807315.1:101840-116410 GCA_000696205.2 Oncopeltus fasciatus | reverse complement strand
TAAAGAATATTTTAATTTATTTATTTTTATTAAAGTCTCCATTAAGACTTAAAGAACTAAGTTAAATAGAGAGTTTTTGGCTATAGGGTTTATTGGTAGAGAATTTGTTGGGGTTCGATCAAGGTTGTGTAACCTTGACCGAACCCTGACAAATTCTCTACTAATTAAGAACTAAGCTTTCTTAGTATTCAACTGTCAGGAACTAATGTTGGAATGTTCTAACATGTAAATTATACTAAAATAATAATTTTGAGTGATAATACATCTTTATATTAAATGTATACTTGTTCTGGATTACATTTATTTTCCATTATTTTTTTTAGCAACAACCAGCTACAAGTACAAATGAAGAAGAAGAGAGCCTTGGACCATTACCGTCTGGGTGGGAAAAAAGAGTCCAGCCTGATGGAAGAGTTTATTTTGTTAACCATAAAAATAGAACTACACAATGGGAAGATCCTAGAACACAGGGGTAAGTAACTAATCGATTTTAATTCAAGGGAATGGGTGTTAGTTTAATGAGTTACATTCCATTTTTTACATAACAATTTCTTGCATATTTGTCTTCTGTTTTATTGTTATCATGTATTATACATAATTGTGTCACCTCTATATCATTTTCAAATGTATAACTGTTAATCTAAGTATGTTTTGACCTCTTAAAAATCTGACTATAATAGACTAAGTCTATTTTAAGATATTTTCTATTGTGAGATATATTCTTTCAGTAGGATAGTGGATGATACTAATTCATTGTTGATGCATTACTATTTGGTTAAGAATAAAAAAAAAAAATGTTGCATTTAAATCAAATTATGTTTGTTGAAGATTATTTAAGTCATTCTAAATATTCTGTATTATAGATAATATCAACAAATAAATTAATAACTCCAAACATATACTAAAAAGTGTAGTATTTAAAGCTATTCATTTAATTATTTCTTAATACATTTTAGATTAAAGATTTCAGGTTAATTATCCCTTTTAATGAAAGATCTCTACTCATTATTTTTATTTTATTTTTGACTTTTATTCATTTATTTCAATCTGTTAAAATGAAAACATTTTGTAATTTGATTACAATGAAGACAAAATTACAATTGCAAGAGGAGAGAAGGTGACCCATGCCACCACTCTCAAATTAAATACAAATTATGTTCCCAGGAGGTCGCGAGGTCATTTCCGTTTGAGTCGACAGGGAGGGTTATAGGGGTTGGAGTTGAAAGACAACTTCTGTGCTAATGGATTAGGATGGTATGGTAGTTTACTGTGGAAAAGGGTGAAGTAATAATAAATGAGGTCTTGAATGAAAGGGATATTGTGGTGAAGGGAGGAATTGGATATGTAATAGGGAGCATTAGCAATTATTCTGAGGGTTTTGGATTGAAAGGGCTGGATTAGTTGGATGTTGGAAGACTTGGACGCTCCCCAGATCTCTAGACCGTATGTCCGTACGACCAATGTCATTGTAATGTCTTGTAGAGCATCAGTTTGTTTTCTTATTGTAAGATTGGAATTACTATCCATAAGTCTGTAAAGGAGTCCTTGTCATCAATTGAGTTCTTGTCTTTTAATTTTAGTATGTTCATCCCACCACTCATTATTAGATGAATTTTAATGGGCTGTCTGTTATTGAGATAAATTAAATACTTGTCTTCTGCAGTACATATAAATTTCATAATTTATTTTTTTTCAATGAACTGGGGCAAAGCTTGATAAGAATTATATTTAAATAAAGCTCAGCACTTACGATATTCAATGTCTCATCTTAAGAGCACAGGAATCTATGAACAACATACAAAAGAATATTTAAAAGTCTCAAAAGCCTAAATGTTTAACATTTATACAAAATTTATAAATATAATTTTATCATAATTAATTAAAAACAAATTAATAAGTAATAATAAAATCAAGATACAATTTAGTTCTATCATTTTTTGAATAAATTAATTATTTATGTCATTAAGATTAAATTAAAATATATGTTTTGTAATCTAATATGTATGTTATAAAATAAAATTATCACTGCAGCCAGATAATTATCAAAATTCATGAGAATAGTGAATGTAAGGATGAAGAAGGAAATATATATAAAGAGACCTACCTTTCAGACGAGTGTCTAGTAATGGACTGAGGAGGTTAGGACGGAAAGGCCAGGAGTCCGAGAATATTGATAAGTGGTAATAGACTGAAAGTCCAATAAAGTCTGAATCTAACACGTCAGTATGTAGATTTAGACATTCATTGTTTTACTGTTTTTCAATTTTAATTTCTGACATTTCTAGGGTATTTAGGTTTTCACGATGCAATAGGAAGCATTTTCTTGGCCACTAGCTTGTAAATGAGTTAAAAATTCAATTTTTTGAGATTTTCAGAAATGCTCTTTTAATCTTTGTTTGACTTTTCTTCCTGTCTGACCTAGATAGGTAGAAAAGCACTCTGTTTTTTTATTTTGTCTTGTAATCCCCTTATTTTTTACCATGATTAATAATATCTTAAGGTTTGCTTAACAATGCATTAAGATTGGGGCATTTTGTACAGGCTATATTTAATTTTTTTAGATGATGTTTTTTTTATGTTATTTTTGAATATAATAACAGTGAAAGTTGACATACAGTATTAAAATAATTTTTCTGAATTATATTCTAGTTATTAGTTACTTAACAGAATAACAGAAATTAGATTAAGGTTTTCCCAGAACCTTATCCTTGGTTAAAAATACTTAAAACTTCAGTGCCCATAATTTTCATTATATGCATTATAGATTTTATTAATCAACTTAAAAATAATTGCAGATTTTGAATTTTTTATTATTTTATTTTTGGGTGTTATCGCTTTAAGTGGAATTTAGTTGACGAGCACCTTATAGTATTTTCCACCATTTATGCCTTAGTGTGAAATTAACATTATATTAACAGGTACAAAATTTTTATTTGGGAATATGCTGCCATCTGCAGTAGTTATCTTTATTTTTGAATTAGTATAATTTTTGTTTGTTGTTAGTACAGTTAGTTTATTTTTTTGTCTTAAACCGGTTTTGTTTTATAAATTGTTAATAAAATTTTTTGGACACCATACCAAATATTGAATAAATGTTTTTGATTAAACAAAATAAACAAATAAATAGTCTGGAGTGGGCTACAATTAACACCAAAGGTTGAAATTAACATTAAAATATGAACCTCTTAAGCATAACCTTTCCATCTCATGCTTCACCTAGTTTGTATTCACCTAGCAAAGAAAAACAAATTTAATTTTATTTGCAGTCAAGAAGTTGGATTAGATGAGCCTCCTTTACCACCTGGTTGGGAAATAAGATTGACAGAAGATGGAGTTCGCTATTTTGTTGATCACAATACTAGGACAACAACATTCCAAGATCCAAGACCTGGTGCTCCTAAAGGGTATAATAATAAATTAAATTTCAAGTGTTTTATCAGCTTAGATTAACATTAATTTCTTAGATTCTTTATTATTTTTATTAGATGATTTTAGTTGGGGTTCGGTCAAGGTAGATCCAAAAAACACAAATCTAAAAAATTTATTTTTTTAAAGGATCAGCCCTCCTTCTCAATAAACCTGTCAATCATTTTTCCCAGTCCCAAAGTTACCCATTCCCAATAATACCCTTCCTATTTTCCTTTGTCCTTTTTATTGCCCTCTCTTGAAAGAGGCCGCTTTGTACCTTCTGCCTCTTACCTTCTCCCCCCACCTTTCTACCTCCCACAGTGTGTATAAGAAAAATTTATACTTTAGTCATGGAAATGTGAACTTAAGGGCAGGACATCCTCTCTCGTCTTCATGATAGGTAGGTGTGGCAAATTTCTGTTTTAATGTTATTCAATTTTTTTTTTTAAATTGTTTTTTTTAAATATTTTTAAATTCCCTTACATAGCTTTCTAAATTCATACTTTTGATATCACATTATATTAATGTAATTCTCTATTATATTATTGTCAATTTTATTGTATTATCATGACATTGTATTTCTCCAGCCCTGAAGATGGCTTACAATGTAAGCCAAGAACGTTGGCAGATAATTCTTTAAAAAAATACATTTTTTAGATTTGTGTTTTTTGGATCTACCTTGACCGAACCCCAACTAAAATCATCTAATAATAATATCTACGGTCAAAAAAAACTCTCCTTTATTATTTTTATTTAATTAAAATATATTTTTTGGTGTGTATGCAAATTTTCCCATTGATGGTAAAGCCATGTTCTTGATTGCAAAATATCTCCTTGCCAGCCTACTAGACTTTTTCTGACAGAGGAAAGGTGTATTTTTTTTTTAGTATTATCAGTATATATTCAATAAGACAGACTTGCATAAGATTAATTCCTCATTGGAGGCTAAGTTATGGCAGCTATTATTGACCATTGATTATTAAATAACAGAAATATTATTACCCACTGAAATACGCTTCCAACATTCTCATTCAGGAAAACAGTCTTCAGTAATTATTTTAAAAATATGTGCCTTTTTTTTAAAATTAAGTAAAATCTCTACTTCATTGTTTAAGCGAATTTCTTGTAATTTACTGTACTCCAAAATAAGAGTATGCTCGTCTAGAGCTGCAATTATCATATTCGGGAGTACAGAAAATAAGGGTCAGTGTAGATGTTAATACTTGCACAAAAATTTGATGTATGCCCAAAAAAATAATAGTTTTTCTTAAGAGCTGAAATGGTAATAAAATGAAAAGTAGTCACTGATATTGTCTCAATGCTAATGGGTTGAAGAAAGGTGAAGGTAAGCATTCAATTCAAGTTAAATTTTTATATAAAAGAAACCTTTAGAAAATTTCATTGATAAAATCATTTAGGAACATTTTTTGAACAAGTTATAACATCAGAAATAATAGGTTTCTATTTGGAACCTGGGTGTAGTTTTTCAAAGTTTGATTAGTTTAGTTTGCCCTAAAGCTGTGTCCAACTTGATTATAGTTATACGAGAGCGGGTCATTAAGTGCGTGACTTTTTGAATTTCCCGCCTTATAATTAGGTTGGCAACACTGCTCCTGTCAACAAGCATCTATCAGCTCACTCCTGTAAAAGTTTGAACACGCTGGGTCTTTTAGTTTGTGTTTGACAGTCTTTAAAGACAAAAAACTTCGTGAATTGTAGACAAAATGGAGAAAAGTGAATTTCGTGTGCTCATCAAGCATTATTTTTTGCGGAAAAAAAACCATCACTGAAACAAAGGCTAAGCTTGATAAACACTATGGGGACTCTGCACCATCGATATCAATGGTAAAAAAGTGGTTAACAGAATTTCGTTGTGGCCGTACAAGCACGATCGATGCCGAACGTTCTGGAAGACCAGTAGAAGTCGCTACACCCGAAACAATTGAAAAAATTCACGATATGGTGTTGGCCGATCGGAGATTGAAAGTGCGGGAGATTGTGGAAGACATAGGCATATCACATTAGTCAGTGGTTTCGATTTTGAATGATCACTTGGGTATAAAAAAGCTATCCGCAAGATGGGTGCCGCATTTGCTAACAATCGACCATAAACGCAATCGTGGGACAACTTCGATCGAATGTTTGGCATTGTTCAACCGCAACAAGGACGAGTTTTTGCGCCGATTTGTAACAGTGGACGAAACATGGATATACCACAACACGCCAGAGACCAAGCAGCAGTCAAAACAGTGGGTTTTGCCGGGTGAATCAGCACCGAAGAAGGCCAAAGTGGGTTTGTCAGCCAATAAAGTCATGGCTACTGTTTTCTGGGATGCACGCGGTGTAATCCATATAGATTACCTTCTGAAGGGAAGAACAATCAATGGTGAATATTATACCAACTTATTGGACCGATTTAATGAGGATTTAAAGAAAAAACGACCGCATTTGGCCAAGAAAAAAGTTCTTTTCCATCAAGACAATGCAAGAGTCCATACGTGTATTGTTTCCATGGCAAAATTTCAAGAATTACGCTATGAATTGCTCCCTCATCCGCCGTATTCTCCGGATTTAGCCCCGAGTGACTATTTATTTTTTCCGAACCTTAAGAAATGGCTTGGCGGAAAGAGATTTTATTCCAACGATGAAATCATCTCACAAACAAATACATATTTTGAGGAGCTCGAGAAATCTTATTTTTTGGAAGGGATAAAAAAATTGGAGAAACATTGGACGAAGTGTATAGAGCTCAAAGGAGACTATGTTGAAAAATAAAATTACTTTTTATCAAAAAACCTTTGTTTCATTTAAAAAGTCTCACACTTATTGACCTGTCCTCGTATGATTGAAGTCTATTTTGTTTGTTGTTATAGTTAAAATTAAGCCTTCTATTTATTTTATAATTTATTTGAATTTGATTTGGCAACTTATGAATTAGTATGAAAAATAAATATACTTTTTATATTTCCTCATTTTAAGTTTTTATTCTGATTGTACATTGATCATGATTAGGGTTATTGTTTCCGCAATACAACTGCTGAACCTTGAAAATATTTCAATAAAATGAAATTCCAATTTTCAGATTAACTCTTCTTATTGCTCTTATTGTGTTAATTAACAGACAATGTTTTTGAATAATTAATTTAATACTATTTCTTTTTCATTCTGTTTATTTGAAAATCACATTTATGAGAATTATAATAATGACCCTAATATACTATATTAATTATTTTTAAATGGCCTTGTTTGAATGAACAGACATAAGGCAGTAATGATTTGGTTAAAATTAATGAAGTAATTTAGTATTTCATTGCTTTTCCTATTTCCACATCAAAGATGTAATATTCAGTGTCAATTGACACTATTATTCCTTGAATAAATAATTTTGAATGTTTTAATATATAAATCACTTTACCACTTTGTTTTATACTCTAATTTTTTTAACAGCATGCAATCTATTATGACAAATTATGGCTAACTATTGTACTGTTTTCATCATCCTATTGTCCAAGACATTAGTAGATGATAATAATTTACAACAATTGCATATTCTACCTCATAAATTTGATTATTTCCTAATATTATAATAATTTAATCTTAAATTTCTAATTATTTTCAGGCCTAAGGGAGTTTATGGTGTCCCTAGAGCCTATGAAAGGTCATTCCGCTGGAAGTTGAGTCAGTTCCGTTATCTGTGCCAAAGTAATGTGCTGCCCTCACATATCAAGATTACCTGTAGCAGGCAAACACTTTTTGAAGACTCATATCATCAAGTAATGAGACTACCCGCTTATGAGTTACGAAGAAGGCTGTATATCACTTTCAGAGGAGAAGAAGGTTTGGATTATGGAGGTGTTTCAAGGTAAATTTCTGATTTGTTTATCTGATGTTTGATTTAATCAAATAAGAAAGTTTTAATTTATAGCTATTAATTTTTTTAACTGAATTTCCTTTATAAGTAAATATATATTATTTATATTTAAATAATAGNATAATAGATTTGAATGAGATAATTTTGTCACAAATTATTAAGAAATCATTACTAGTAATACATTATTTCTTCTCTCACTTACAGCTTATCTGTATCTCATATTTATTTAAACCATAAAATAAATTATATTCATCAATTAACAATTTGAAAATACCTGTTTAATCAGGTTCCTCCAACCCTTAATTTAATTTATAAATAACCTAAAATTCATTATTTGTGAAATTAATTTATTTTAATTACTCAAATCCTGTATTTAGTTTTAGAGTGTAGAAGTTGCATATTGAATATTGTGGTATAGATTTATTATTAGAATAGACATAAATGAAAAATATCTTAGATATAAAATTTTTCTGGAAAGTTGTGTATTTGTAGTGATATTAGGTTGGTATGCTAACATTTTAATTTAATTTAAAAAAAAGATAGATCTGTGGAATCTAAATTTACTTCATAAAATAATTTTATTTTGTTTGGGGTCTTCAAAATTAGAGTTCCGTGATTTTTCCTATCCACTAACTGTAATTGTAGCTATATCTTACCTATTATACCTATATCATAGATATAATAGCTAACTATATCAGACTTAGCCATATCAGGAAGAAATATTTTTTGCTACAGGAAGTGTAGCCTCAAGACTTCAAGGTGAACTATATATATGTGTAATATCAAATTGTAAAAATGCTTCAGAATTTGAATATTGGATGTAAAAACCAGAATTGATACTGCAATATCTCTAGAAATGCACCTTTTTCATGATTTGAAAGCTCTCATTTTTTGCTACATAATGATAAAACATAGTTTTCTTTTAAATTTCCTCTGCCTCATAGTTTCACATATAAATGAGCCGCTTATTTTGAAATTGGCCTAACTCCATTTTTATTCAAATCAAGATATTTAAAGTTTTGTGTTTCAATGAATTTAAAAATATATGTATAGGATACTAATGATTTATACTGCTTAAGCGTATCTAAGGATGTTAAATTTAAAGTTCCTGTTAAAATAGTGGCAATTATTCAGTAAATAACGTTTTCTTATCAAGAATGGAGTTGGGCCACTTTCAAAATTAACAGCCAGATTCATTATAAAATTTGAAGGTGCCCAAGTCCATTTAACATAATTTAAGATGTTTCAAATTAAAACCCCCCCCCCCCCCCCAAAAAAAACAACACTGAATTTGTTTTATATATTTTTAAAACACTTCGGAAACATAATTTTTGTGATTTAAAACATTTTTTAATTTATTGCAGAACATAGAAAATTACAAACATAAATTTATTACAAAACAATTTACTATTCGTCTACATTTTGTGCATGTGAAATGGATTTGAAGAAATTATGATGTTCTGGTGGTATGTATCGTAATAGGTCAATTATGTCCTTAAATTTTGCTGTTGTAATTTGTCTAATATTTTTATACAATGATGGCAATACATTATTTTCAAACTTTCTTGGTCTAGCTCGATGTGGTAATAAATTCAGGACTTTGAAATTTTCATTCTAATTCATTGATGTCTTATAAACAATTATATATGGTTCATTTCTGACGAAACGCATCCAAGATATTCTTAGCCAGTTTACTGATTCTCCATCAGAATTTTTTACCCTTTTAAAAATTGCGTCTTCTAATAATTTTTTTGGTACAAAATCTTCCTGTCTCATTTCATTTACAATAAAATTATTACCCTTCCGACACTTTTTAATAATTTGTAATAATCTTGGGGGACGAATAGTAATTTTTTTTTAATAATGCCATTTCTACCACTCTAAAATCTCTTATCATTTGGTAAAAACGAATGCCCTGATATTAAAAATTTATGATATATGATTTCCACATTATTATCCAAAGTTTGGACAATTTTAACCACATTGAAGCTACTGAAAAGTTTCTATTTTGCCTGGTGCACTATAAGCTATAATGTGTCTTTCATTTCATACATTTTTAAGTCCACTCATTAACGGCTTTTATTCCATTTTCCTCGCAGTGAAGCTCGTATAAATGAAACATTTTCCTGATAGTTAGATCTGGATGTAAATAATTTCTATTAAGATAATGAGATCTGGTATAATGGGATTCAAAATTAGGGAAACTTTCAGTATTTTTTTGAATGTGCTTTTTCGCTTCTTTAGATAATTGTCTTGATGATCCTAGCGTCCTCCCACGTATATCATTGCCCACATTTGCAGAGTTTAGTACTCCTTCGCTAACTTTAAATGTATCCAAAAATCATTTTTTACATACTGGAATTTTTCCATTTCTAGAATGTAACAAATATCTAAAACTAAAATTTCTTGGTGAACCT
Source organism: Oncopeltus fasciatus (assembly GCA_000696205.2). Lineage (NCBI taxonomy): Eukaryota > Metazoa > Arthropoda > Insecta > Hemiptera > Lygaeidae > Oncopeltus > Oncopeltus fasciatus. The sequence goes on along the minus strand of KZ807315.1, from coordinate 106,714 downwards.
TTTCCATTTGTTGGACCCCTTCGTTCTACTATTTTATGCTTGATAGCTTCGTGAAGTAATATATTTTGTTTGTTAAAATCTGCCAAACCCCAAAACTACTTAAAAATATTCCTTCTTTCTTCTTCATTGAAATTTTTTATGCAAGCATTTCGACGACCACAATCTTTGTTTTCGAAAAAATTTTCTGAAACAATATTTCCTGTATTAGTGCAATATCTTTTTTCCGAATTTTGTTTATTCTTTCACACTTTTTGGATGTATGGTGGATCATCATTTCTATATTATTATTCGGATCTTCATCCTCTGAAGACGAATATTGTTGTACTATTCGGTTTCTTTTTCGATTTTTTAAAAAATTATTAATTACTATTTCCTCACTATCTGAACTAATTAATAGTCTTGTTCTGTTTTTCATCATAGGTGAAATGATTTCTAAAATTTAATAGTAAGTTTTAAGTTATAAATTAAACATACAGGTTATTCAACTAACGCTATTGTCCCAAAAATTAGGTTAACTTGTAAATACTAATTATTAATTGGAATTACCTTTATAACTGCTTTCCGACATTATCAATAGTAAATATCTTGAAGTAAGGCGTATAAATGGAGTTGGGCCACTTTCAAACTACACGGCTCAGTTATCTACTAATTACCTCCGAAAACTTATGTGTGAATAATTTATTGTGTTTGCTCTGAATATAAACAACCTGAAGTGCTTCACTGATATACAACATGAAGTTGTACATGTAACCATGGTAACCGTCAAAAAGTTGAAAAATGGAGTTTGGTCACTTTCAAAATATACGGCTCATATAGTGTATTGTTTACTTTAATATTTTTTCATATGTTTTTCTTTTTAATTTTAAATATCTCTTTACAAATAAATTAATTGTTTTCTACTATTTCAGGGAATGGTTTTTCTTATTATCTCATGAAGTTTTGAATCCAATGTACTGCCTCTTTGAATATGCAAACAAAAACAATTACAGTCTACAAATAAATCCTGCATCATATGTTAATCCAGATCACCTGTTGTATTTTAAATTCATTGGGAGATTTATTGCTATGGTAATATTTATTTTTGTAGTAACTCAATACTATTTATTTATGACATGTTGTAGTTATTTCCCATAAGTAAGAGAAAATTAGACTTGGAATTTCCTAGACTTTGCCCGCCCTTATACTATGCTGCCAGGAATTCTCAGTCATCATCCATGTCTGTTATTTTAACATGTCTGTCACCAATTTAGTACAATTTTTATAAGTTAGTAATTCTGAGATTTACATTTTTTTGGTTCCTCATATTTTTATTTAAACTTTTTTTTTTCTTCTGCTTTTCCAAATATTCTAAAAAATCTCATATATTTAGATAATTATTTTATAATATTGTAAGAAATTCAAGAAAATTAATAATGGAGAATATGTTAAGGTCAAGTTTGATAAAAAAAAAATACAATAATCTCCCTGGTCAAAAACCCTCCATTTGAACTTGATTCACAAAAGCTCCTGGTATGATTCAAATTAATAATGAAGGGTGGGATTACTTTACCACAATTGTCATTATGATTTGAATGTCAGGTAGTGGCCCTTCGCCAAACGAGAGTTTAATAAATAGCTAGCAAATTTTAGATCCTCCATGTACAAGACATGATATATTCATTATAGCCTGGAAAGTGGGGTACCCGGGTTTGATTCCCGGCTGAGTTAGATTTTTTCCTGGCTCCAGGTACGATTCAAATTAAATTTAAAATTAGTTAAAATTTAATTTAACCTTTAAGAAATAGGGCAAAAAACCAGGAAGTCAGACCCTCCAATTATTTTCAATGTATAGCTGAAAGAAAAGGCAAGTCGGTTTCTAATTGGTTTGTGAAATTAATGATTTGAATAATGATTTTATTTTTAAGGCATTTTCAGGCCTCAGCCACTACTCTGAAACAGTTCTGGTCTATTTAGTAGGTGAAGTAGATCCTTTTAAGTTTTTGTTATTTATCTAAACTCCTTCTTTCACCCAAAAATCATCTATTTACAAGATAACCATTGAAGATACAATGAAAGCTTAGAGAACAAAAATTTAAAACTTAATGTTGGTGTTGTAGTTGTAAAAATATTTGTTAATATTGCACAAGTATGAGGTTGATAGTTGTTAAATTTGGCTGTTACAGCAATATCCAACTTTAAACCTTAAATTTATCTTCGCTAGAGTTAGTTTGATCTAACTCATGCAATTAGGCAAGATGTCAGAACAGAAACTTTAATCCCAGAATCATAAAATTTGGTTCAGTCATTTATGAGAAATGTTATTTATCATGAACTCTTCTTTTTTTTTATTTATAAATTTGATTTTTATATTCTATCTTGAAACATATAAAAAAAATTTAGTAGGCAGTTTGATTTTAGTTTTTTTATATTTCATTTAATTACAAGCTTATTTTTTAAGAGAAAAAACAACTAAAATGATGATAGTTTATCTGTTATTTTTCTTTTGGGACTTGTTCTAATTAATTTAATGCAATGTAAGAAACATATTAATCGTGCTGATGGAGATAGAGAAAAAAGAAGAAGCAATATAAGAAATAGGTTAAATTATTGTTTCAAAACATTATGAACTTTTATATTTTTAAACATATTGATTCTTTATAGCAATTCTTAAATTATAAAAATAATCAATATAGTTTCATGTATTTAAATTTATTTATAACATATATAAAAATTCTCTCCCATATATATATATATATATATATATGTAAACATTTATTTTTTCAGGCTCTTTATCATGCACGGTTTATTTATTCTGGTTTCACAATGCCTTTTTATAAAAGAATGTTGAACAAAAAATTGACCATGAAGGACATAGAAAGCATTGATCCAGAATTTTATAATTCTCTTGTTTGGATTCGGGAGAATAACATTGATGACTGTGGCCTTGAGATGTATTTCTCTGTAGATTTTGAAGTCCTTGGCCAAGTCATTCACCATGAACTCAAGGAAGCTGGGGACAAAATCAGAGTTGATGAAAATAACAAGGAAGAATATCTGAGGTATTTTGATCTGTCATTTGTTAAATAATCTATTGAGTACGTTTGTTTTCTAAATACAAGTTAAATATTAACTTGTATTTGATACATTAAATATGTTTTAAATTCCATCTTAGTATTTAGTTTCTGCTTGTTATAGATATTTTATTTAGAATTGCATACATAAACTTTTAATTAATTTTTTATTTGTGGAGTACCTAATTGGAATTCATACAAAGCATTTAGTGTGATTTACTCAAATAAATTTCTTATTATTTTCCTTGTGCAAATTTTATTAGAAAGAATTACAAGTTTAATAATAACAAAACATGTAATTTTATTATTTTTATTTTCTTAACTTTTTGATATTCAAAGTTTTTATTTTGGAATGTATTTATTAATCTTCTCTTTTGTTGGGAGTGAAGGACATAAAATTGGTGATGAATTGCAGTCTCCTTCACACTTAGTTCTTATTTTGGTTTAGTCGCTTTCCGAAGGCACAGCTTCAATCATCGCCCTATTCTATAAATTTTTACATAACTGAAATAAAATTGAAGATTACACAAATATAAATTTTGGCCTAGCAGTAACACTCGAGTTATTTAGTGCTAGGCCTAAATTTATATTTGTGTCATCTTCGATTTTATTTCAGTTATGTAAAAATTTATAGAATATAATTGGTATAAAATTTAATTATCTAACACTGTTATGAAACATGCTAATGAAGAAGGATATTTTCAAATATAACAACGAAGCTGAGGACTTTCCCTACTCTTTCTTTCGTTGCCAGGCCTTGTAGCTGTTTTGCCCTCTACACTCATTGCTCTCTCCAGCTTGTAAGATACAATTTATTATTTACTCTTTTTATGTTCATCTTTATTGACATATAGAAAATACACGTAGTTTATGTAGCTTCTGTATAATGGACATTTAGTTAGTTTTAATGGATAATTGGGTTTCTTTTATATGAATACAGTGGTCATAATTGTATTATCTATATTTCTTCTTCACATTTTTTATGGATTGTACTTTTTTACATAAATCCTCACTTATTGCAGTCCTCAGATCTATTTCTGGTTTTAATATTTCTTTATGTGGTTCTATAGTCCTTTTCTGTTTTCTCTCTGATAGAGTTCCTTTAGGACCTGGCTGAGGCATTTTTTTTAATTTAGTGTAGTTGGGAGAAAGGTGAATTGGGTTAAATAAAATGTTTCAGTAAATAAAGGTTTAGCAGTGGTAAGTTTTTGTTTTAAATGTTATTCTTATGGTTATAGTTCCATCACCTAATGCTTTTTGTCTGTTTAATGTATGATACAGTAGAGTTATGCAAATGTCGTCAAGTACATTTGATCTATGCTTAGGAGGGATTGGGTATTTTAAGTTGATGTTTTAAATGTTTAAACTTTTTTTTTGTTTTACATTGGAAAACCCATTAGTTAGTTTGGAATTTATACATACATCTGTGTACTGAGATCAGGTTTAATATAAAGGGATGCCAAAATATTTGATTTTTGTTGCCTGAAAAACATTTCAGAAAGAAAATAATTAGAAAACCTTTCTTTATGCAATAGAAAACCTATTCTTACAGTTGTTATTGTTTCTTCACTCCTATTAGTAACATTGACACAAGACTTTTATTTAATCTTTTGCAAGGGTCTTTGTTGTTATACCACCTAATCACTTATCACTTAACTGTTGCACTTGTTCTTTAATATGTTATTAACCCCTATGATCCACCCCGACGACTAAAAAGAAGATGGCCCCGTGACCTCCTGGGGACATAATCTGTAAATAAATTGAGAGTGGTGTCATTGGTCACCTTCTCTCCTCATGTGATTGATATTGTATGTCATTTTTTTT
>KZ807315.1:88781-101200 GCA_000696205.2 Oncopeltus fasciatus | reverse complement strand
AATATTTTTTTATATTACTCTTTATTTAAAAAACAAAATATATATATTCTGTACATTTTCTATACACTGTAATTTTTCATGGGGTACATTGTTGTCCTTGCTCATCTATCTCGGGATGTAACCTGTCCTCAGAAAGGAGCCCAGATTAACCCGGGATAGACTATCTGGCACCCATCTTCTCCTTATCCTAGGATAAGAAGGAGCCTAGGCAGGGAGTGAAATGCCAGTGCATTCACTCCCTTGATATTTTAACTAAACTGGCTGGAGTTGGAGGTCCCTTGGCCATCTCCTCTTTAGGCGTCGGGGAGGGTGGTCGGGATGGATAAGAACTTCTTGCACTTTTTTATTCCAGCTTGACACTTATTGTTCACTACTGGTTGAACATTGATATGATGATAAATGATATATTTCCTCTCTTCCTCTCATTGTCCATTGTTAATGGATTATGGGAAATCTGCTTAGATTATACAGCTTCTGCATGATGAACTTTTTGCTATAACCTTTGCCTTCTATTAAATCACTTATTAATGAGGAATTAAATGTTTAATACTAATTGATGGTCATTTGAAAAATATATTTTAAAATATGTAATTTTTTAAATCTATAAATTTACTTTGGCAGTATATAACTTTTTTTTTTTCATTTATTTTAGACTAATGACTGAGTGGCGAATGACTCGGGGGATTGAAGATCAAACAAAAGCCTTCTTAGATGGTTTTAATGAAGTTGTACCACTGGAATGGCTTAAATATTTTGATGAGAGAGAATTAGAATTGATGCTATGTGGAATGCAGGAAATAGATGTTGAAGATTGGCAACGTAATACTATTTATCGACATTATACAAGGAATAGTAAGCAAGTCCTCTGGTTTTGGCAGGTAAGGGTTACTTCGTTTTTTGTAGTTCCTAGGATTGTTAAAAGTATATCTAATCTACCATCGTTATGTTTTTATTGATGTATTAAGTCTTAGTGTTCCTATTATTATGCTTTCAATTTTATTTCATTATATTTCCTCTATAATATGGTGATTTCACATTTTAAAACAGATTGAAATTATTAAATAATATGTATAGTTTAAAAAAAAATTTTAATTTAAAAAATAAATTGGAGAAAAATTAATGAATTTTATTAATTAATGTAAAATTTTGGTCAATAAAGGGAGGGGGGAAGGAGGGAGATGGAGAGGTGGTGAGAGATGGGCTTGATAATACTAATGAAAAATATATCACTTTTAAAAAGGATGCAATGAACATACGCCAAATGTTCTATGCTAATTATGGGAAGCCAAAAGAGTTGGATGGAATAATATCTTTTTATTTTTTGGTATTAAGGCTTTTCTTTTTTTTTTTTTTTTTTTCAAACTGTTGGATGGGTTTGTTAATGACTGAAATTGGTCCGGGGGGTAGAGAGAGGCTAAAATTAATAATTTTAATATCTTCATTATTTTTAGCATTAAGAAAAGAGTGTTTTAAGTAAAATTAGTTTAAAATGTAATCCATAACATTTATACTCCTATAACAATTTAAAAAAAACAACACATTTTAATAAATTTAATATATGGGCTTCTTATTGTATGCCCTTGAATGAATTAAAGTTTTTGTTTTTAAATGGGATAAGGGAAAGGATTGTTTAGAGGGAGACCAACATTTATAATCACTTATACCAATATCTTTATTGGTATTTGAGTTACAGAAAAGGTCACAAAAGATAATAAATGTAAAATAAATGTTTTAACATTTATGTTCTGTAATATATTTAGGAAAACCTCTTATTAAGGAAGAAAATTACAAATGTATATAAGGTGAATGAGCGCTTCCTCCACCTTTATATAAAAATAAAGATATCTATATCATTATCTATATCCGAATTTGTCTGTAGAAGCTAAGTATCTCTGATTTTTAAAGTATCATAAGTAAATTTGGTATTCAATCCTTGGATTAGTTCATTAATAATATTGACAGTAAGCCAAATCTTCATTACCAAGAATAGGCTTGATGTGAGATTTAAAAGTGGCTGAATTATTACATTTCTTATGGTCAAGTTAAAGGAAAAAACCTATAAATTAGAGGTCTAGTTTACTGTAGATTTATTAACTATATCACTTTCAATATTATAAAATACAGTACTTTGACGTATGGAAGTGTTCTATAAAACTCAAATTCTGGATAATGTGAAATTTTATGTTTTAAATATTTTTAGGTACTACCTCTAGGTTCAAGGCACAATAGTCAAAGGTTGAAATTTATTAATGGAAATACCTATTTGCAAAAAAATTATTAAATTAATTTCATAATATNTAACACATTCCAGGTCAAGGGAGAAAACTAGTTTTCCGGACTCGAACGACAACCCAGCACACTTTAGTCAGTAATATAATTAAAATTAATATATTTTAAAACAAAATTTTTTCTATTATTTCTATGCTAAAAATTTATGAAAAATGTATTGTTGGAAGACCTTTATGAGGTTTATTCAGAGGTTTGATTATCTCACCTACCCCCATCCCATGATTTATTGGTTCTCCAACCCAGAACCAGCTTTAGCAAATTTCTTCTTTGGCTTTTTAATATATTTGGCTAATTAATAATTTTTCTCAGATTTTTAATATTATTGTTTACATAGTATAGGAAAATATACTTAGTGTGACGGCTACCTTTGTTCCTTTATCACTAGTGATATAGTGTTATTATAATTAAAAATTCTTAAATTTTTTGAATCACTTGTATTTTTCTAATTATTATTTCTTGGGATAGCATATTTATTTGCTAACATATCTCCTCCTTACTTATTTTGACACATTAGATGTTTGAAAAATTTTAACTCTGTGACTAATCATTCAGATATTTATCACATAAATAGCATGGCAATTAATTGCTGAACTTTTGTTTTCAGTTTGTGAGACAAACTGATAGTGAAAAACGAGCAAGGCTTCTTCAGTTTGTCACTGGAACTTGTAGGGTACCTGTTGGTGGATTTGCTGAACTCATGGGTAAGTCAGCTTTTTTTTTTTTTTTTTTTTTTTTGTTCTGTTTCTTTTATATTTAACAAATAAAACTAACTATATGTTTTCCCTCTTTTGAATACCTGTATGTTACTGTTTAGTATGTGTTTATTGCCTTCTTCTCATCTTTTAAAAACTAGCCTAGTTTATCATTTTATTTTTTTAATGCATTTAGTCCATTACAGTGGCATCTATTTTCTAACAAATCAATCTTGCTCTGCCTTTCATTGTGCCCTGCTCTTCTTATTTTCCTCTTTAACATATTTCCTTAAAAACCTCTTCAGACTTCACAATTTTATTCATTTTCTAAATGATAAATGCTAACTACATGCTTCATGTAGGAAAATTTTTCAATATGAATTGCACATAAAAATCATTTTGATGTTCTTGTTTGTGTGTTCAATTTTTGTGAATTCTTTACTTTTAGATTTGCCATAAGGAAATTAAGCTATTCACATGTCACATCTTTTGAAAACAATTTTTAAAATAGTTAAACCAAATTTGGCCAAATAGACTTCTTCTTTCTTTTTGCAAACTGTTGGATGAGTTTGTTAATGGCCGAAACCAACTCTTCTTTCTATGTGTGTTAATATATTTTCTTGTTTGTACATAGGGAGCAATGGAGCTCAGCGATTTTGTATAGAGAAAGTTGGGAAGGAGACATGGCTCCCTAGATCTCATACGTGCTTTAATCGCTTAGATCTCCCACCATACAAGAGCTATGATCAACTAGTAGAGAAACTGAACTATGCTATTGAAGAAACTGAAGGTTTTGGGCAGGAGTAGGATGTGACTGTGCATAATAAAATATGAAGGACCTTTAAACTTCATACAGCTTATAAATATATTGTAAATATTGTTATTTTAATTTTACTTTTAAAGTTTGCACAAGCACATAAGGGTTACTTCGTTTTTTGTAGTTCCTAGGATTGTTAAAAGTATATCTAATCTACCATCGTTATGTTTTTATTGATGTATTAAGTCTTAGTGTTCCTATTATTATGCTTTCAATTTTATTTCATTATATTTCCTCTATAATATGGTGATTTCACATTTTAAAACAGATTGAAATTATTAAATAATATGTATAGTTTAAAAAAAAATTTTAATTTAAAAAATAAATTGGAGAAAAATTAATGAATTTTATTAATTAATGTAAAATTTTGGTCAATAAAGGGAGGGGGGAAGGAGGGAGATGGAGANATATATATATATATATACACACACACACACATACACATGCATACATACATACACATATATTTATTTTTGTCCTGCAGTATTAGATTAATGTAAATTTATTTTACAGAAGCTAGCCTCCTGAGTGTGTTTTAACACTGTAAAAGAACATCGTAAATTGTATTGTTAATATTGTAAAATATATTGTAAATTATTAAATAAATCCATCCAAAGATAGACAATTCAATTTTTCTTTTCTGTAATATTTATTTTGACAATAGACTTGTACAAAAAAAAAAAAAAAAATACATTCCATTATCCGAAAACTTTGTTTTTTATTTATTATTCCCAGTTAAGACTTAAATTATAATTATTAGATGTTTTGTTGGGGTTCGGTCAAGGTAGATCTAAAAAATACAAATTAAAAAAAAAAAATTTTTTTAAATTATCTGTCAACGTTTCAGCTTACATTGTAAGCCATCTTCCAGTCATGAAAATGTGAACCTAGAGACAGGATGTCCCTTTTAGTCTTCATGATAGCCCTAAAAGATGGCTTAAAATGTAAGCCGAAGCCGTTGGCAGATAATTTAAAAAAATATTTTTTTTTTAATATTTGTATTTTTTTGGATCTACCTTGACCGAACCCCAACAAAAAAACATCTAATAATAATACCTGTGCAGGCCATATATAAGTCTATTTTGTTAATATTTGCTAGTATAAGCATTGTAGTGTTTAATGTTGGTGTTGTGACGCTAATTACATAATTAGCCCTTAATTGGTTCGTATTTTCCGCGAACCGTAATTTGTGTGCATAGTTTCCGCCAGATTGTGCATACTGGAGTGAAGGATAGTTCGTCGCGGCCCCGAAAGAGAGGGTATGGAGTACCTAAGAGCAGGTCCCGGCAGACAAGTTGGTCTGGAACTAGCTGCTGAACGGAAAGGGTGTAGCTGCTCATTTAACAAACCTTTTTTAAATTTCCGCCACCATTTATGCTGCCCTGCCTGCTTCTCTCTCTCCCTTGGCTTGGCACAGGAGTGTGAGCTGTACATCCAGACATTAACACATTCCAGGTCAAGGGAGAAAACTAGTTTTCCGGACTCGAACGACAACCCAGCACACTTTAGTCAGACCAGTAAGGACTTCACCGGTTATGTGAGTAAAGTCATTAATTTCTTAATGTGCTGGGATTTATCCGCGAGTGCAAACATTTTATAATTTAGCGTTTCATGCGCTGGTTTTTCTTTTCGCCTCAATAATCATCGGTGGTGATCAAAGGGCAAATTCGCCATCCCTCAACCTCATCAACACCTCGCGTCTGTGCCGGCTCTCAAGTTTTACTACTTTTATGTTCGCCTTATTGGCTCCTTTCTAATTGCTTGTAACAAGTATTACTGTTCCTGTATGTACTGACGGCTGGAGGTTAATAAATTATCAGGAATTTTTCATTGGCTACATTGCCATATAAATAGTGGATTTTAAAATTGCCCTTTTGACCAATGCGTCAGTGCATTCCACCATAACTGTCTAGCCTCCCTTTCTTACATATATAAATAGTGATCACCTCCATCTTTCATACATAGGAAGCTTGGTAATCTGCAATATTCCTGTGTTATATATTTGTATGGTATTTATATACATTTTATATTTTTATTTTATTATAGAAGGCGCCTCATTTATGATTTCTAATTTTTATTTCCTTTTGTGTACATAATTATATTATTAATTAAATTGTATTACAGGATTGAATTGCCTGCTTATTTTATTTATTTTTTATGGCAGAAATATATAATTTCTTTTGTTCTTTTAATTGTTTAAACTCTTTTTAATTTTCATCCTTGCTCCAATTAGCAGCCTCATGGCTTGGGTCCGATAGTCAGTATTTCAATTTCTGAAAACCCTATCGGCCTAAACAGTATCTATGGTAAAAAAACTCCCCACTTAAATTATAATGGATTTGTGGCACTTATCTTTTAAGTGCAAATTATTTGGGAGTATATCAAAGGTTTGACTCTTATCTTTTTATTATAGAATAAAGTTCAAGACTTACATGCTTTTATCTGGACTAGCTATGAAAGCTGTCCCCAGCTAGTTCTATTTTCATTCCTTCTACAATAGAATATGGGGAACCCTCAGTAGGAGATAAGCTGCCTCACTTCCTAAATGGCTCTTATCTCTGTGGTGCATCTTTTAAATTCTTTTGCCACAGTTTAAACAGTTCCTAGTCTGTTCAAAGCTTCACACACATTATGAGACAAATTGGAGTCTTTTAAAGGGTCATCACTTTTTCAAGATCATCAGTTCCAAGCCTAATCTTAGGTTAAATAGTCTTAAGAGTTTTTCTGGGAACTGAGTGATTTACAACAACCTTGGAGAACCTGTTAAAATAGGCCATTGAAATATTTTGGGATAAATGTACCTGGGGAAAACTAGTAAAATTTATCCATTATTAACCCTGCCAAAATATAATAAAAATTCCTCCTATCTTGATCGCTACATCACCGTTTCCAATCATACCCCAGCTTTCTAGATAGTGTTTCCAACCTCTTCTCTGAACCCTTCTTCAAAAAGCGATTTCTTGCCAAAACATACAAATTAATCTAGACCCCAATTATTGACAGACAAAAGAAAAAACAATTATTCTCCTACAATTTCTACATCTTAAAACACTTCAAATTAATTTATTACCTGTTTCTATCCTGTAGCTTCCAGATCGTAAATACATTCTTTCCTCCTCTATCTGGCTTGCAAATAGCCACATTTTTCGACTCACTCTTCTTGTTATTTGGTCGAGCTTTGGAGGTTCTTCCTGCCATGAACACGAACACCAGGTGTGGGTATTCACTAGGTTTTTATATTCATACATATTTTTACACATTTTATATCACATAGAACATTTTGCATTCTGTAATATGATGTATGAAATTTTCATTGCAACCCAATCGAGCTTTAAATATGCATTTTTAATCTCTAAGAGAGAGCCAGCATTGCAAGCCTATTACAGGAAGTCTGATGATTAGTGAACCATAATACTTTATTCTCGATCATATTAAATTTTTGGGGATATAGGAAATTTTAAAAAATATACTTAAATAAAATAAATACTTCATTTTTTCAAAAATTTTTACAATAATTTTACATTTATATTTCATATATTACAATAATTTGTACAATAAGAATATAAAAAAAAAGTATTAAAACTGAAAAAAAATAAACACATAAATATGTGTATATATTTATATATTTGTACTTTTATTAGCATAGACCAAAAAACACATTTGGTTTAGCAAAAAAATTTAAGTGTGGTAAACACAGTTTAAAATATCGCATTTCATAGTTCTTATGAACAGCAAATTTGTGTCTGGATCAACAAATTATATGTTAATTTCTTTCAATTTTAATAGATTAAGTACTATAAAAATTAACATTACCTAAATAATACATATATACATACTTTTGGCACAGTCAATGGCTTCAATACTATGAAAAAGTTAAATTATAAGTGCATCATCACAGATAATGTGAAGAACAGTGATTCATAGCTTGATAAATGATTCATAGCCTGATAGAGTGATTCATAGCTTGATAAATGATTCATAGCCTGATAGAGTGATTCATAGCTTGATAAATGATTCATAGCCTGATAGAGTGATTCATAGCTTCAACATATGAAAAAAGAATTATAAATCTAATAAATAAATAAATGAATTTAGTTTAGTTTTTTAATTAAATTTAATTTAAATTTAGTCTGTTTGCAGCTGTCATATTTATTTCAATAACCATTTAGCTGCGAGACCAATTTTTAATGTATACTTACAATGATAAGCAATTTACTATATTTCAAAGTCATGCACCTTTCTGCAAGACACACAGGAGGTAAGTGGTAGACTCATAGCATAGGTGTCTATGAAGCCCTTGAAAATCATGAGCTCCGAGTTATGTATTTACATACCATTTCATTTATAGCAAAAATTTTTGTTGCAATATTACACATGTAACATATTATAATTAATATAAAAATATCCCTGAAAGTAACTAAACAAATAAAATAATACAGTCAAAGTATTAACACCATCAAGTGTTAATAAAAGTTAAATCTAACTTAAATATGTATTAAAAAAAATTAACACTTGCACTATAATTCCATATATGAAGTTAAAGAGGAAAAAAAAAATTAAAAAAATTGAGATATCTCAATCAAATGAATACGAAGAATCAGTTTTAACAAAAAACAAATAAAATTAAAAAAAAAAATAAAAACCACTTAATTAATATTTAATTGAAAAATTTCCTTAAATGAAAATTAATGTTTTATATAACTCAAAGTACACAACTACTATTGTTTTTATAGTTGATTAAATATTTTCATTGAAAATAAAGTTCAAAAAGTTTTTAAAGCAAGGATGTGTAAAAGTTAAGTCATGATATGATTAATTAAATTAAAATATTTGTTTTAGGAATTATAGATAGATAGGGAACTTAAGATTCTTCATAGAAGCATCAAGTTTTGGGGCCCAACTCAAATAGAGCAATTAACTAATAATCTCCTGTTATCAATGATTATTAAAAAATGCATCAAATACTTTCTCATCAGTGACATAAGAACATAAATATCAATTAACAATCAAATGTTGAAGAAAGAGGAGAAAAACAAAAACTGATTGTATGGTTATTAGTGTTAAACACAAGTTTATTACAAATTTTTGTAACACAGTAATTCTTGAAAAATTATCAGATAGGTTATCTCATCTGAAAGAGTAAAGTATGTTTATTCCATAAATAAAGTGTAAAAATTATTGGTATTTTTTTTTGTTTTTGATCTGCAAAATCATTTTGCTTTGTTTGTTAGAAACAAAAAACAAAACAAAAAGTATTTTAGGGATGTTGAAACACTACATTAAATCTATGTAGTGTATATTCTTATATAATTGAAGGAATTATTTATAGAAATATTATACACCTATTTAATATACTAATTAAATTAAACTAAAATATTCAGAGTACATTTAGTGATAAAAAATATATTTTTCAATTAATTCAAAATGTATTAAATAAATAAAAAAACGATCTAGAGCTGTTAAAATGCAGAATTGATAGATGAGCAAGTAAGGGCTAACAATGTCAAGCACATTATGCTCATTTTTGTATTACTCCTTCTTGAAAGGAGTTCTTTTGGGCCTATTTTCATCATTAAACTTCACTTAGACAAAAATATTAAATCATAATATAAATTGTATAAATTGAGTCTAAATAAATGAAATATTACACAATAAGAATAAAGAAATAAACTACTCAAATTACCCCCACTCATACAAATAAACTTTATTTGTCTGTAGAAGTGGAGTCAGACCACTGGTGTTCAATATTACATAAATGCATTTCAATAAATTATTACAAATATTAAAATTAGTTACTATTAAAAACCAAGTCTTCAAGATTTAGTGATAAGTTATCCAAGTGATGGCTTAAATATATACTTAAAATTTGTACTTTAATTTACTTCTATGTTCGAACATAAAAGTTTAAAAAAAATACTTCCAATAGAAATAAATTACAATAATAATCCTGATTCTCCATGATAACAAATAGTGTGTCCTTGGGTATCATTGTATCAATGAATATCTTGACTCAATGACTCAGCTACAACAAAAATATTTGGTTACTTACCATAAAAGAACTTGTAGTAATTAAGACCTTTGACCAATCAAGTTTACCATAATTATAAATATGTACCACATATCAAAGGGTGAACATATACTGTACTAGTAATGTCTTACATTTAATTAGGACACATATGTTCAGTGAGGTCATACATGGAAGCGGTGAAAGGGTGGTTTCCTATCAGAATGCCGTTTGCTCTGTAGAGCTTTTTTAATAATTGTCCAATCCTCCAATATTTCAGTATCAGAGAGCATATATACAATGTATGGACCAGAGACAGAGACAGGCTTTCGTCGTCCAGGTTCTGGTCGCAAGCCTCTCCGCCAAGATCCCCCACCACTTCGTCCCTTGCCCCCTCCACCCGTTGTCTTACCACTCCCACCACTTGTGCCCCGTTCGGTTCCAAAGAAAGAATCAGATTGGAAGTCCACACTGTTGCGTTCCTCTTCCAACCGACGAATTTTCTCCTCTAGTTCCTCTTTCATTGAATCAAATAAAAGAATTTTTTCATTCTGAAACACGAGTAATTCAAAAACATTTTAAAATGCAGAACAAATAAATAAGACAATATTACCAATATTGTACCAGATAAATGTATTTAAAAAAATTCCACACTACTAACAATGGTACCTTTACAAGTGAAAAACAACTTGTATGTATATAATCAGAGTGGCTTTATATGAATAAATAAGCTTTATCCACATTGCTATCTTATGTGTGTATGTGTGTGTATACATAATTTTTAAACGTAAATAAAACATGAACAATAGTTTGACTTTATAAAAAGTTTGTCACAAAAATTTAAATTATTTCCTCTGTTTGTTATTTTATTTATTTATTAAATAGTTAATAAATAAAATAATTTCAATTAAAGTTATATGGGTGATCAAGGAGTGAATTTCATTGAGAAAAGTACTAAGTATCATTTAAAAATTTTTTTTTTTGTAACGTGAAAGTTCATTTAGTTGATTAACCCATCATGGAGAATGTAATTAAATGAGTTATAAAAATATGCACACCTCAAAGTTTTGTCTGGCAGCTTGTTCTTCTGCCTTGAAACCATTATCTATGTTCTCAAGTCGCATTTTTTTCAGAATTCCTGCCACTTCAATGCGTACCCGCATACTCTCTTGGAGTTCTTCCAATGGGATTAGGTACTCTTTAGCGACTCCTTTGTGAACCTCCTCCAGTTTCTCTTTGATCTGTGCGACACGCTCCTTGTACAACCTGGACATATTAGAGTAGAATAAAACTTGAAAATTTAAGAACATTTTTAACCAAAAATTTTAAAAAATATAAAGAAATTGTTTTGCAAAATGTAAAAATGAACCTAAGGTATAAAACAACTACTTTGCAGAACAAAGTATAGTTTATATTTATCCGAGATTAGATTAAATGGGCTTAATTTTTATATTAAGATGAATAAATAAATAATAACTGAAAGGCATTTTGAATATTATTTAAAAACAAATATGAATTTTTTTAAACATTAAGATTTATTTTTGGAAATTTTGACAATAATATGAGGATATATTATCTGTTAGACACAGAAAGTGATAGTAACTTACGTGTGTATGAGCGTTGGATGAAACAACACATTTGTTCAATGATAAATAAAGATTTGAGTTCAATGAAATTGAATAATAAGAAGTGGGAGTTTATAAGAATCTCTTAAGTTTAATTCAATGCTTTGAGTCATAATTAGTTGTTTTATAAACAAAAATTAAGAACACAAAAACAGTATTTTTAAGGTAAAATAAGTGGGTGTGAGTTAACCTGCAATCTTAAATTAAAAATTGATGTAGTGGTCAGAATATTTACCATGGAGTACAGTTACTTTTGTCAAGCTTTCGCACATCATGTGATGGCTTCTTCGGGGCTGAAAGTAGAATGAGAGGGACTCAAGGCCCTTTCCAGAGGTGTCTGTCTGGCTCCTGTTATCACTGTTTATTTGTTTATCCTGTTGTGTTTATTTTCCTGACTTATAATGCTGGTTTCCAATTTTGACTTAATGTATATCCTCTTTCCTTATTAAGTTATTTAGACATGGTTGATGGTTAGTTGGCCGTCTCGAATATCATGTGAGAATGGTCAGGGATTCGGCCAGGAAGAAAAAATATACACCAAAATTTGGAGTAATATTTTTATTTATGCCAACGTTTCGGCTTACCTAGTAAGCCATCATCAGGGCAATGGTTGGAGTAATATTTTTATTTATGCCAACGTTTCGGCTTACCTAGTAAGCCATCATCAGGGCAATGGTGTTGGGTGGAGAGATCTCCCCAGGGCAGTGTCTGTTCACATTGAACTGCAGTTGTTCCTGCAGTTTCAATGTGAACAGACACTGCCCTGGGGAGATCTCTCCACCCAACACCATTGCCCTGATGATGGCTTACTAGGTAAGCCGAAACGTTGGCATAAATAAAAATATTACTCCAACCATTGCCCTGATGATGGCTTACTAGGTAAGCCGAAACGTTGGCATAAATAAAAATATTACTCCAAATTTTGGTGTATATTTTTTCTTCCTGGCCGAAACCCCGACCATTCTCACATGTTAAGCGAGACGGCCAACTAA
>KZ807315.1:50430-66115 GCA_000696205.2 Oncopeltus fasciatus | reverse complement strand
TTTTAGTGCAAGGGAACAGAATAAAAAATCTAACTGTCCCAGCCAGGACTCGAACCTGGATCTCCTGCTATCCGGGCCGGTGCATTTACCAATTATGCTACCGGGACCAGTCTGATAAGTTATTGAATTCCGATCACTAGTTCGAGCCCTGGCTGGGACAGTTAGATTTTTTATTCCGTTTCCTTGCTCTTCAAATATTTCATTGTGGCAAGTGAAAGAAGATGTGATAAGTTATTGAATTTCCCGACAGATGGCATCCTGTATGTTCTTATCAGAGCTCACTTGAGATAGTATCATCTGCAGCTTTGGCAGTCAACGACAAGCCGTTCACACGAAAATGGATTACTTGAACCGTCTCCCCAGGGTGCCAAATTGCTGTTTCTGCATCACTGTTGGCATGGGTTCTCTTATTATAGGATACCTGGATGTTGTATGTATTACTTTTGATGATCCTTCATTTTTAATATATTTCACAAAGAATGACACAAGATTGTGGGATCAACTAAAACAGTCACATTTATTAATGAGAACCTTGATATTGAAGTCAAGTGCTCCTCACATTTTTCATGCGTACTCAAAATAATTTTTACAGGATCCTTGATGAAATGCTCATTCGATTTTAGCTAACAATTTACAAAATGAAACCCAATTATCTAATTTAGTTTAGATATTTTAAAATTTCGGAGCCCGGGGAACTTTATAATTTATATTCTTAAATGTATTCCTTAACACACTATTTAAAAAAAAAGAAATTATTAGTTGATTGATTAAATAAATAAATATGTTTTTACACATTTATGGCTGAGAAACTTTTTCTCATAAAGCAAATAACGAAAGTATTTCACAAATCTGTTTGAAATGGTTTGACTGGGAAAAATGTTTGACTGGTTTATTTTGAAGGAGGGCTGATAGTTTTTAAACTCATTAAAACATTTTCAATTTTGTTGAAAATGTTTGAATAATTTACCGTTTCTTTTTCCGGGTTGGACCGTGTCAAATTGGTGTCATTTGCCGAGCTTTCGCACATCATGTGATGGCTTCTTCAGGGCTGAAAAGAGAATTATTATTATGTAATTATTATTATCTCATTCTCTTTTCAGCCCTGAANCACTCATACACACACACACACACACACACACACACACACACACACACACACACACACACGCACACGCGCGCGCGCACACACACACACACACACACACACACACAAAACCTCAATAGTTACATGCCTTAAGAATTCGCTAAAAAGCAAGTGTCTATCACAAAACTTTTGCATAAGTTGTGAATAACTACAAGTGAATTTAAAAACAATGAAAACTATCCGTCTTCATTGGTAAAGACAAACACATTTACAAAAAATTCCATTCAGTCAGGACAGGTCGTCCTCTCTCATCTTCATGATAGATGGTTTACAATGTAAGCCGAAACGTTGGCAGATAATTCTTTATTAAAAAATACATTTTTTAAAATTGTGTTTTTTGGATCTACCTTGACCGAGCCCCAACTAAAATCATCTAAGAATAATATTATTGTACTTATGTCAAATATTAAATTGAAACCAATGTTAAATAACAAACAAGCTTTGAAATTCAACTCAATAGTGTTTATAACTAAATGTAATTTTTTGGATTTATCAAAAATGAAAAATTAGGAGTATAGCCCCACAGGAACTTCTCTACACTGGGCTGCAAGTTCTTCACACTCTGCAGTTGTCATCATGGCTTCTAGACTTTGCCACCTCCACTTAGGGGCATTCGGGATCATAGCTCTCTCTATGCCCCCGCGGAATCTGAAATAGCTTCAACAATAAAAAAAATATTATTAGTTTTTATTATTTACTCTCTACTAAATCCTTTTACTTCGTGACTAATTACCGCGGTTAACGAATTCTTCACCCAATGTAATATAAAATGAAAAATATAAAAATAGTTTAAACAACGAAATTTGTTTTTTAATGACTTATAATTCATTAATGTTACGCAGCCGTGAGTCATTTAGTATATTGAGGTATTTTAATCGTTGAACTACTGGTAAATTATATGTTTTTATACAATTAATGAGAGGGAATAGAATAAAAAAAATTATCCAGGACGAGCTAGATATGTTATTAAATTCCCACTACAATAGGCCCAGATAGATTCGTTTCCTGGCTGGGACAGATAGATTTTTTTATGCTATTCCCTCTCATTAATTTTTCAAAATTTACGTGGGATAATAAACCACAACCAAATAAAAATTTATAAAGAAAAATTAAAAAAAGTAAATGACGAGAGTCGACAAATAGCTTGACAATGTCAGCTCCTTCGAGTTTAAGACGANATATATATATCATCATCTAATTTTTCGATTAACAAAATTTTACTTTGTTGATTGGTGGCAGTATTCATTCCACAATTAAAATGCCACAAAAATAATTTTTTGCCGTTGCAGACAAAATTTTGTATATGAAAAAGGAGAAGAGCAAATATGAAAGTCGGTAAGCAGAGCTTAATTTGTAAAATAAACAAGGATTCATAGATCCTAAATTTTTCACAATTCTTACGTATATTTAATGCAATACTCTTATTTTTTTTAAAATTTTTATTTAGTCTGCTTTCAGATTTTATGTATAGAGAGATTTGAGTTTAAATTTTAATTTTCAACAAAAAATAACAATGAAGGTAAATTAGTACTTAATTGTATTAAATAACCTTTATAAAATAAAAATCCATATCAAAGGAAAAAATATAATAATCTGTTATCATAAGAAATCTAATAACGAAAAAAAAAAAGCAAACAAAATATTNCTCTACACTGGGCTGCAAGTTCTTCACACTCTGCAGTTGCCATCATGGCTTCTAGACTTTGCCACCTCCACTTAGGGGAATTCGGTATCATAGCTATCTATATGCCCGCGGATACTGACAGCCTCACAGGAACATAACTTATTTTGTAGCTTCAACAATAAAAAAAATATTATTAGTTTTTATTATTTACTCTCTACTAAATCCTTTTACTTCGTGACTAATTACCGCGGTTAAATTACGGAAGGAATTTGTGAATGCATCAATGAGAGGTATATATATATAAATATATAAACTTTTAAAGGGACCATATTTTCAGTTTCACCAATGTACCATATGATCGGTAAAGATCTGGAACGTTTTAAGAGCAGCGTAAACTGATCAACATAAATTGCTTGATTTTATTAAAAAATATCAACTGAAAAATATAGCCCAATAACATTTAGTTGTAAATAATCTAAAAGGTTTTTTTCACTACCAATGAATATAGAACTATCATACCTTCTATTTCCGTCTTCATTGGTTTCTGCAAACATTGTCCATCTTCTTGGCCGAACCCATGTGTTCATTGTCACTGTCTGTATTCAACTCAAATTCAACAAGTTGAATACAGACAGTGACAGTGAACACATGTATTCGGCCAAGAGGATGGACGATGTCCGAAAGCGCTCGCCAACGGAGGATAGTTTGCAGAAACCAATGAAGACGGATAATAGAAGGTATGACATTTAGTCTTGTTTATTTTTATACTCTGGTCGAAACCGAAACCAGTTTTCTTACTTATAACATTTGTATGGTATATGAATGATTTTTAAATTTACCGAGATCAATCAGGAGTGAGAGAAGAAATAAAACTCTCATATTTTTTCAGAAGGCACTATTGAACATAATTGTCAATAAAATGCGGCTAGATTTGATGTGTTTAATTGAAAAAGTAATTGCAGTGAGTATCTGAAAAATCACAATTAATAAAAGGTCAATCATAAGTAACTTAAAATCTGACACTTGATTAAAAATTTACCTGAACTCCAGAGGCAAATATTTCCAATAAGTTATAAGAAGTCATTAAAAAAAAAAATCTCAGTAACTATCAAATTTGGTTGGTGTTGGTTGGTATGTAAGCAGGTTTACCTGAATCACTATTTATTTTCAACCTATAAAATGATTATTTAAATACATACACAATAAACTATCTAATGTATTTGATCAGGAATAGGGGTATCTGTGAAACCACATTTTTAATTAGAAACAACTTCACGGACTATTAGTTTCAAATATTGAAAGTCAATAAAACTCATTACAAGTTCTTATAAAACAACTATACATGAAGAATTTAATGTTTATTTGTTACTCAGAAAATCTAAACATTACACGGATGAACAACGTGTCGAAGAATTCGCGCAACTTCTGAGTTACAGAGTTTCATGTTTTCTCAGTTTCCATAGAATTTTAAGTGGTTGTCCTGTGAGAAGATGGATTTCTTTAAAGGCTCATAAGGAGTTTAGGCAAATAGAATAGCTATAAATTCAATATTTTATTCGATTCTTAAATAAACTAAAATTTTGAAATTTGGAAGTAAAATAGATGTGAATTGTTTTTAATGGAATTTGGAATTAAATTACCAAAACCTGTACCTCTGAGGTGATTTGAATGACATGATCAAACGAATCTAAGGCGGCTTAAGAAGTATAAGTTAAGTTTTAAAATTTGAATGCATTTGAAGCTTCATAATGGTTACACTTATCGACCTTAAGCACTTCTCTCACTACAAAAGTGTTGTGTGTTTTTAAACATTTTTTTCTTATAGATTAGGCGTATTTTAATTCTTTGTAGCTTAATACTTCCTTATGTTCCAATTATGCATTTTACCCCCATTGAATAATTATATAGAAAAATAGATTATTAAATTTGCAAGAAAATAGACCCTTATGAAATGTATTTTTTTTTTCCTCAAGACAGTAATCCTGGCATAAGGGAGTTTAATCTGCACATACCATACAAATATCACATTCAACGTACACGTATTGTAAATAAACTGTTAATTGTTATGGATATTGTAAACATTTCTTTTGATGATAATGATATTGATACTAAAATACTCTAATTTTATTTTTCATTATAACGATATAAAAAAAAAGAAATACTTCTCTCATGCGCCTCAAATATAATTAATTGTGAATTCGTGTTTTCTTCGGCTAATGCCATTGTTTCCACTTATATTTAATGTTGAATTGCCTACTAGATAAGTAGTCAAAGAGGAGTAATATTAATAAATAATAAAAGAGACAATAGATATTGCTTGATGACAATACTACTGAACCGGTAAAGGAANAAAAAAATTATATAATCTATTTTATTTTTCATTTCACTGCTTTATCTTAATAAATCAATCAAAGTAAAAGATTCATGGAACATTAAAGTTTATTAATAAAATAATAAACTAATAAAATAAAAAGACAGCGTTGTCCAGCCTGATGACGAGAATTAGCGCAGCGAAAGCAGTGCTCGCCCCAGACCAGGACAGTAGGCTTTGAGCGAGGTCTAGACTGAGGTTTAACAAGAAATGCTTCCCCCGGGAAAATGGTATGTTGTCCGGACGAGGAGTGCGCTAGTCTCACCAGCTCGATGTCTGTCTGCCTCGAGCTGAAGTGCTGTTTTTTCCACCGCCTTAAAATCAGCAGAGACGGAAGGGTGGTCTTTGAGTAGCTGTCGCTGCCAGGCCGCGTTGTTGATGCCTATAACTAGCTGATCCCTCAGTCGCTCCTCCAGAGACGGCCCAAATTCGCATTTTGCCGCAATGCCCCGTAATGCGTTAATGTACTGACATATAGACTCGCCTTCCGACCGCTGACGCTGGGTGAACTTAACACGTTCGCTTATGGGACAATGACTCTTCCCATAGAATTGATTTAGAAATAATAAGATTTCTTAAAAGCCGATAATTTTCCCGCTGTTCGGTCGAAAATGGTCAACAAGAATTTTAAATGTCGCTGGTCCGACTCTAACTAGCAATAAATCCGTTTTTTCTTCCTTGTCTTGTATACCGGACAGGCTCAGGAATTTGAAATCGCTGTATAAAATACTCCCAGTCCTCATTCTCTGGATTAAACGATTCGAACTTAAATAATTGTGAAGAATTACTTACGACTTTTTCTTCTTTATCCGGTAAACATTGTTTATTCGTCTTCTTCTTACTAGTTGACATTTTTGTCCGCAGCGCCAAATGTAATAACACGCACTACTAGTTTGATAATGATTTCTAATTACAAACTCATAACAAAAACATGATGTATAACCCAAAACGTCCTAACATAAGAAAAAGCGTGAGCCTCTTGTATCAATATATCTTACATTGTTTTTAATTAACTGAAGTATAATTTATTAACAATTAAAGTAGGATTAAGGTAACCTCACAACTCTATTATGATGTTCCTTTGGAGAAAGACAGTTCCCGTTAGCGTCCATTTAATTTATGCATTACTTAATAATAATAATTAATAAGTCGTTAGAATTATTAAAAAGTCATTTTAGGAGTAGGGTAAGTTCCCCATCGATTGCCCCAACTCATTCATGTAAATCACATGATAAAGCAAGGAATGCTAAAAAAGAAATATTTCTAAGTGGCTCTATACTATTCTATGAATTTTATTTACTGAAATTTCACTCGTTTTCTGCTGTTTATCAGCCATCATACGTTAGATGAGAAGAATAAGTTCCAAATATTTTCCTTTAAACATTTATCCTTTTTTCCCACATCTAATTCCTATACTCATCGCTAGCGATATAATTATAAGCACAATTTTTATTTTATTTGATACATTTTTTTCATACTTCCTTCCATTACTCAAATAATTCAGATCGGTCGTCCCTTTTATCTTGCTTGACTGAGCCCTTTTGCCTCAAGGGATAGCTTGCTATATACTTATCTCCCGTTTCTCCGTGTGGTGCAAAGAATCGCCTGCACGGCCTTCATATTATGGTCAAGATCCATGGACTGTACCAAGTAGGAAGAAAAGATGCATAACACTTTTACGAAAAACCAGCACTAGCTGACCTGACTACAAAGTTGTATGGTAGAGTAGACCAGCTCCCATTGACGATAACCCTACCAATGAACATAAATGGTCTAATAAATTCTATAAATTTTACTGTGAAGCTTTATGTCTACTACTGTCGGAAAACGAAATGTTTGCAGGGAATACTGACGAGTAGCACTCCTGTGGGTTCCATAGTTCAACACACCATGCACACTCACCTGGACAGATTACTAAACATTTTCACTAAACATGTTGTTTTTTGTAGTTTTAAGGCGCTTAACTGCTATGGTTTTATGCAACTTCCTTTTTTTTCTCCCTCTTAAATGTTAAGAGTAATAAAAACTTTTATTCTATAATTTTTAATTATGTGTTTTTTATTTTGACAGATATTTGGATTGGTCAGCTTTATTGAGAATTGCGTCCTCATTTCTCAAATTCGTAAGTTATAATTAATCATATTTTGTGAAACAGTTACTTCTGCTCATGTAAAATTTATTATTTTTAATCCAACTTACTTCATATTGGAACAAACAGAAGTTTTAAATACCTAATTTGTGTATGCTCTGTGCAAAATAGCCATTCATTGAAAAATACGAGAAATCATGGAAGTTACTCGTTATGCAGCCGACTCTCACATAAGTTCTCCATGTATTACAGTTTCAATGACAGTTGGCATGAATTAGCAACTGACTTAATAGTGAGAGAGCATTTTAGGCGGCATGAAACAATGTATAAAACCATCAGCCTAAGGAATTGTTTCTGTAGGATTCGCAAGAAATCTGATTAAGTTACGATACGACAAGACCCCTCTGCAGTAGCAGCTGAAGAAGAAAACGGCTTGTTCTTCGGCCTCCTAGAGAATAGGCTCAAGGACCAGGTCCAAGGTAAGACACGAAGACCTTTTTCATTAACCTGTTGCACCCAACTTTAAATCCAAAGTAGGAAGAGAGGGTGCCTGAATGCCAGTGATAGGATAGGAGCCTTCAAAGCTTCTGAGCTTGGCACAGAGATAAGTTAAAGGCATTGGAAGAGGCACGGTTGCGGTGGTGCTGAAGACAGAGGTACAAGAGACTTCAGACTCAATCTTTGGACTAGAAAAGAAAGAGCCTCCTTGGTTTGATGCAGTGCTTGAAGTTACTGAAAACGAAGAATGAGACGACAAAATAGACAATTAAAAGCCAAAGGCAGTTTGAATCGCCAAGCAAGAAGGGGATTGCGGACACTCTGTACTAGCTAAAGAGCCGTAAGGCGCTAGGTCATGTTGAAATCCTCGGGTTTCTCCGGAAATATTTGCAATGAGCTCTTCTAAATCTTCTTATAACAGTTTGGCAAAACAAAGCAATTTCTGGATAAAGGCGGGAAAAGTGTCAATATACTTTAAGTAATATGACAGGAGACTAATTTTAATATTATGTTGAAAATACTTCGCTTTTTCAATTTTCATTATTTTGCCCAAATTATTCTTTAATACATTAAACATTAATTTATTTTTTATTCTTTTTTTCTTTAACAGTAAGCATCAAAGATTCTTCTAAAAGCAGTATAGGTATTCTTGGATTTGATGTCGTGGTAAATGTTGTCATCTTGGTATCGGGCCTCTTCCTTGTCTTCGGCATACACAAGGTAATAAACATTTTAACCACCATAAAACAAATAATGGGGATTTCGCTTCTCCAAGAGTTGTTTTCTTTTCCACCTCACCTCCTGAAGAACATCCGAATATATTTTGTATCCTTCAGGCACTTGTAGGATTTGCCCCAGCCAAAATAAAGATAAAATACTCTATTGGCCGAAATGAAACGCCATTTGGTGAATCAGACTTCGTTAAAGGCTAATTTTCTTTATTAGAGAATAATTTTCTAATTATTATGGAATAATTCTATATTCCAGTTTTTAATAACTTTTTTAACATGGTGGAGGAGAAAGCTCTACCCCTACGCCATACAACTGTGGGGTTTGGTACTGTCTATTGCAAAATTCGTTGCGATTTGTATACATTATACAATACTTAATTTTTTTATTATTTAAACAGTCAGAATGTTGTATGTCCGCTGTAGTCAATACACCAAATAGTTTTTGCTCAACCGATATTCATGAAATTTGATAATATATTGGTATGAGCATGACCCAATAGTATTGGAAGTTATAAATTAAGTAAATCTTTAACACCCGTTACAAATACAACAAAAACTGAAACTTCGCCTCCGTGCAAGGAGGAATTAAATAAAAGAATTTGCAGTGAATTAGTGTATAACAATTTTTTATGTACTAATGTAATTTTTTTTAATTTTATTTTTAGAAAAATACTAGGTTTATATTTGTCTGGTTATGTGGAATGGTGGCATTTTTATGTTTGAAAATCTTGACATCTCTTCTCCTGATCTGCTTCTTAGTAATTCCAGCATTCATAGCCTCCTTATTCTCTCTTTGTAAGTATATTTCAATTGAATATANCAGAAGGCACTATTGAACATAATTGTCAATAAAATGCGGCTAGATTTGATGTGTTTAATTGAAAAAGTAATTGCAGTGAGTATCTGAAAAATCACAATTAATAAAAGGTCAATCATAAGTAACTTAAAATCTGACACTTGATTAAAAATTTACCTGAACTCCAGAGGCAAATATTTCCAATAAGTTATAAGAAGTCATTAAAAAAAAAAATCTCAGTAACTATCAAATTTGGTTGGTGTTGGTTGGTATGTAAGCAGGTTTACCTGAATCACTATTTATTTTCAACCTATAAAATGATTATTTAAATACATACACAATAAACTATCTAATGTATTTGATCAGGAATAGGGGTATCTGTGAAACCACATTTTTAATTAGAAACAACTTCACGGACTATTAGTTTCAAATATTGAAAGTCAATAAAACTCATTACAAGTTCTTATAAAACAACTATACATGAAGAATTTAATGTTTATTTGTTACTCAGAAAATCTAAACATTACACGGATGAACAACGTGTCGAAGAATTCGCGCAACTTCTGAGTTACAGAGTTTCATGTTTTCTCAGTTTCCATAGAATTTTAAGTGGTTGTCCTGTGAGAAGATGGATTTCTTTAAAGGCTCATAAGGAGTTTAGGCAAATAGAATAGCTATAAATTCAATATTTTATTCGATTCTTAAATAAACTAAAATTTTGAAATTTGGAAGTAAAATAGATGTGAATTGTTTTTAATGGAATTTGGAATTAAATTACCAAAACCTGTACCTCTGAGGTGATTTGAATGACATGATCAAACGAATCTAAGGCGGCTTAAGAAGTATAAGTTAAGTTTTAAAATTTGAATGCATTTGAAGCTTCATAATGGTTACACTTATCGACCTTAAGCACTTCTCTCACTACAAAAGTGTTGTGTGTTTTTAAACATTTTTTTCTTATAGATTAGGCGTATTTTAATTCTTTGTAGCTTAATACTTCCTTATGTTCCAATTATGCATTTTACCCCCATTGAATAATTATATAGAAAAATAGATTATTAAATTTGCAAGAAAATAGACCCTTATGAAATGTATTTTTTTTTTCCTCAAGACAGTAATCCTGGCATAAGGGAGTTTAATCTGCACATACCATACAAATATCACATTCAACGTACACGTATTGTAAATAAACTGTTAATTGTTATGGATATTGTAAACATTTCTTTTGATGATAATGATATTGATACTAAAATACTCTAATTTTATTTTTCATTATAACGATATAAAAAAAAAGAAATACTTCTCTCATGCGCCTCAAATATAATTAATTGTGAATTCGTGTTTTCTTCGGCTAATGCCATTGTTTCCACTTATATTTAATGTTGAATTGCCTACTAGATAAGTAGTCAAAGAGGAGTAATATTAATAAATAATAAAAGAGACAATAGATATTGCTTGATGACAATACTACTGAACCGGTAAAGGAAAACAATCGATCATTGCTATCATTTATGGCTAATGTACAATTACATAAGATTGAACTACACTATGAATATTGGTGAGGAAAAACTCAGCTAACACATTCCAAAGGCACTGGTCTCCACCCAGAGATGACTAATCCTTTATCTAACCTTATCAATTGCTTTTTGAGTAATCCATAGGGCGCTGATAAACGAGCAACATGCTACAGAAATATGTGGCTGGCGATAACGGGTGAACAACATAAATCCCGATCCAGTAGCTATTTCAACCCGCCGAAAATACACCTGTTTATGCCACTACGTACATGGCACAGTATGACTGCTATTGGCTGGGAGCTTTCATTTGTCATGGCTAGTTGGGGTAGAATACCCCTCACCCAGAGAACCAGGAAATGAAGTTGCGTAAACTAAGTAGATTTCACATATTTCATGAGGATGGTCAAAGTAAATGTCTAATTTGATCATAAATTCTGGAAAGGAAAATAAGACTAGGTCACTTTCAGGCAGTCTTCCCTATTCGAGAGGAGTGAAGATATTACGTTGAAAAGCGCAACCATCGACGTGACATTCTTTAAAATCTTTCTAAATATGCAGTCTCCGTTAAAATGTTACATAATACTTTAATAAAAATTAAATTTTACACCTATTATATTTTAAGAAATGTATTTTGCTACTAATTGTAATGAAGATATTACGATTCCAAATTTTAATCCATCTCTCAATCCTCCAATTTTTATCAAAACGTTTTGCAATGGAAAGTCTAAATACCGGTTTCTGTAATATATTTTAAAAGAGTGAGAGTTTACAAAACCTCGAAGTTTCAATTTTAGATATTTTACTTTGTTATTTAAATATTTTATTTGTTAGCCTTTTTCGTAAATAGGTTATAGGATTATAATGTCCTATAACTTATTTTGTAGCTTCAACAATAAAAAAAATATTATTAGTTGATGTTTTTCTTTGTTAGGATTCGGTCAAGGTAGAATAAAAAATTACAATAAAAAAAAATGTTTATGTTTAAATTATCTGCCAACATTTCGGCTTACATTGTAAGTCATCTTCAGGGCTATCATGATGGCGAAAAGGACGTCATGTTTGGATTTATCTTGACTGAAGGTAGTGTCAAAACCCTATCCTCCGTCATGAATATGGGATCCAGACACGACGTCCCCTATAGTCTTCAAGATAAGCCCTGAAGATGGCTTGCAATGTAAGCCGAAATGCTGGCAGTTAAAAAAAAAAAAAACACATTTTTTTTTAAATTATAATTTTTTTTTCTACCTTGATGGAACCCTAACAAGAAAAAAACACCTAATCAAATTATCAAGTATGATTTCTCTGAATTTGTTCCTTAATAGCTGAATTGGAATTGAGTGGAAAAAAAGCTTTTAATTCTGATAAAAGAAGATTAAATTAATTTTCACATTAAACAATATCATTATTCGCTTTGTAAATAAAATATAAAGTAGAATAAAACTGTATTTTACTTTAAATTAAAGTAACATAAAAAATATATTACAGCAACAGCATAAACTGTTTTAAAAAAAAATTAGAATTTGGTGTTTCAAGTGAACCCCTACACCAATAAGTTTGATTTGACACATAAACTGATTCTTTTTTTCTTTTGCATTAAAAAAATAAGGCAAATTTCCTTAATTGAAACTGAAAACTTTGTCCTGTGAGGTGTTAATACACACATATACTCCAACATACAAACAGATTATTTGTGGTTTATAGTAGGTACAAGAAAGAAGTCGAAGAAAAAATTGACGAAATTTCAAACAATTTTTCTAAAGAACTACCTCAATAGCTACAATCCTTCCAATTTTGTCGTACCCTATAAATTTGTTTTATTCTTAGCATACCCACTGTAGTAAACTTGTAAGACTAATAAATCGAAATTTACTCAACTGATTCTCATGAAATTTTCAATAAAGGGGTACATTATTAAATATTAACATGGCCTAATGACACAAAAGGGGTTAAATTAAAGGCCGAAATCTTAAAATATTATTTAAATTTCGAAAATTCTTTGAAAGTATAACACATATCTAATACAGGTTTCCCTCCCATATAGTTTAATGAGGGGTCAGACGTACTGGCAAAATTTTTATTGCGTAAATTCTTTTTTAAATTTTTGTAAATGTTTTTTTTTCATATTTCAAGCTAAAATATTTCTTTACTATTGCTTTTATTTATTTTTTCAGTGCTATCATTTTACTTCTTGCTTGTTGTTAATACAGCATACCAAGACTACCAAACAGGAATTGAAACCCCTTACTGATGAATGTACAATGTTTCGAAAAAAAGTATTTTAAAATTAATTTGTATGTATTTGTAGTAAAATAAGTATGTGAGTAGGTATGATCTTATTTTCTTGGATATTTTTTGTTTTTTATTAGTAGTACCCATAACATTTAAATGAATATATAAATAATTTTACGGGTATGTAATAAATTAATTGTTTAATACTGTAAAAGGTATGTACATTTCTTTCTATGGGCATGAGCCAAAGATTTATGTTAATATATTATTATGTACAAACTGTATAATGTTTAATTGGCTTTATATTAAGAATATAAATCATTGACACGTTTTCTAGACATCTTAAATAAAATTGGCAGAAAACAAAGTGTTACTCCGTAAATGAGGAAAGAAAAATGATCAATAATTTTTTTGACATGAGTTAATCGCGATACTAAAAAAATTATGTGATTTATTTCTTATTAAAAAAATTTTTTTATGTGAATGTAATGTGGTCGAATCGACATATTGAGCCTTGGTGTGAGTGTATACATATGCATGTATATATCGTGCTTATCAATAACAGCTGATCACTTATTATAAATCTTGTACATATTATTTGAATAAAACATTGAATAATAATTACATATTTACTGGGAGCAGTAGTGATAAGAATAACAATAATTATTTTTCCATATAGTCCAATAGTATGATGATCTTAGGTAGATTAGTCAGATTACATGTATGAATTTATTAGACTCTGTTTATTTAGAATGTTTTTAAAAATGAAACATAAAATTAAGATGTTGTTTCATTAAGATGTTATGCTATTAGATCAACATATGATTATTGTTTAAAAATAGTTTTGTTAATAATATAAGGGTATTAGCTAATTATAAGTATATTGTTTTTGATTATTGATAGTTGTAGATAATTATTTTAATTGAAAATTT
This sequence comes from Oncopeltus fasciatus, assembly GCA_000696205.2. Classification (NCBI taxonomy): domain Eukaryota; kingdom Metazoa; phylum Arthropoda; class Insecta; order Hemiptera; family Lygaeidae; genus Oncopeltus; species Oncopeltus fasciatus. Next base: position 52,184 of record KZ807315.1, on the reverse strand, counting down.
TACAACTCCATGAGTTTTATGCTATAGTTTTTGTGAGTTTTTCTTAGCTCAATGTAATTTACAAATGTAACATCAAACTTTTTTGATATTATAGTTTAATTTCAAATTTCGATAAATAAATTGTATTTTATTTGATATTTTATAAATATGTATTTAGTGGAGAAAATACAGAATTTTGATATATTATTAGTGGCGTTTTCTTTTGTCATTTCTTTGTGACCTATCGAGAATTTGTAGAAAATCTTAGTTTGCCCTCATTTTCCAAGTCCAAGTCTCGCAACATTTGGTTGTAACTTTCTTTGATTTAAACAAAAAAAAAAAAAACAGCATTTAGAGCTCTTCCCGCGGAAATTGTCACCAAAGGGAAGACTATGTGAAAATCTGCAAATATTGTAATTTCACTAATCGAATCCCTAATAAACTCAGTGTACAAGCTGATAAGCATAAATAGCGCTGGTTTACTTGAATAATTAATGGACTGCACTTCAAATAAATTAACATGAACCCATGAATACCCATACTAAGAGCACACTCAAAAATTATATACTTTAATGATATTATTATATATCAGAAAAAGACTCTATTATTTATATATATAGTCTTTATTTATGATATTCATAGTTTAAAAGTTTAAAAAAAAAGTGTTTTAAGAGTTATATTTTGCTATTTCCAGCTTTAACATTTATTTCTGTATATTTTTAAGTGCTAGATACAAGTTTCTTTTCTTTTTTTTTAACTTTTACTTATTTATTACATTCTGTTAAATTAAAACATTGTGTAATTTGATCACCACAATGAATTAAAAAAAAAATACATTCAATATCAATCACATGAGGAGAGAAGGTGACCAATGACACCACTATCAAATTATTTACAGATTATGTCCCCAGAAAGTTACGGGGCCATCATCGTTTTAGTCGTCGGGGTGGATCATAGGGGTTGAAGTCAAATGACAGGGATTGGGCATATGGATTAGGGTGAAATTGGAGTTTAGAGGGGAGGAGCGTGAAGTGAGTGGAGATGAAGTCTTGGACGAATGGGACTGAATCAAGGAGGGGTATAGGGATATTATTAAATGTGACATTATAGGAAGAATCTTTTCTTAGTTGAAAATTTACCTGTACCCATTTGGACTCATTTATCTTAATTCTCCATTTGCTACGCCAGTGCTGAATGGCATCTAGATGGTTTTGTAAAATATTGGAAGTGGTTTTAAGATCAGGATGGGAAGTGAGGATCGCTTTGTCATCTGAAAATAGGGCCAGTAGGGTATTTGGATGGGTGGGGATGTCCACAGTGTAAAGGGTAAAAAGGATAGGATCCTTGCCGGACCCTAAAGAAACGGTTATAGAGATAAGATTTAAGGATGAAATAGATGTTACTTGGGAATATGGACTTAGCTTATATAATAGTCCAGAATGCCATACTCGGTCAAATGCTTGAGTGACGTCCAAGAATGCACCAGGACAGAATTCTTTTCGCTCAAGGGAAGAGGAAATGTAGTCTACAACGCGAAACACCTGCTGGACGGTAGAATGCTGGGAACGGAAGCCAAACTGATGATTGGGAAGGATATTTGAGGAATTTATGATAGGCATCATTCGTTTTAGAAGAACTTTCTCAAATACCTTGGACATTAAAGGAAGAAGGCTGATTGGTCGATAGGATGATGTATTGTGAGCAGGTTTACCGGGTTTGGGAAACAGGATTATTTCAGAGAATTTCCAGAGAAGTGGAAAGTGTGTGGTTCGAAG
>KZ807315.1:34452-50163 GCA_000696205.2 Oncopeltus fasciatus | reverse complement strand
TATATATATATATATATATTTAGTGTAAATGTATAATGTTTATATTTTGAATAATGATGTTTTATTGCGTTTATAAAAAGTCATTCGGGCAGTTGCAGTCTAAACTGGATATGCGTTTAGTGTACGAGGAGAAAAAACATAATTAAATGTTTAATTTATTCTCAAAAGCATTAAAGTTAAGCGAGAAATAATGCTAGTCAACCGGGAAACGGGTGGGGGGGGGGGAAGGAGGGATATGCCGCAATCAAATCTTCAATTTCTTTAAGAAAAAAAAAAAAAACTCTTAAAACGAGTAGTCTGTTTGGAGAACTTCTTTTAAAAGTTTATCAGTTAAAAGTTAGTTAATTACATTTTTTCATGACACTAACATCAAAGAAGAAATCAATAACTTAGTCTTCCACTTAGCAACTTTGAGGTTTGCCAAATTTAAAATTACAATTATTTCCGTAGCACCTAAAACAGGACCACCCAGACCTTTGCTTTGAGTAACATTTGCTATATATAGGTCATTAATACTTCAAAGTTACATTATATTTAATACATTTTTGGATTATTTATTCTAATAAATTTTAATAAATAATAATAATAGAATATATATATATATATCGTACTTTCGCGTGCGCATGCTTGCTTAAATGTGAATTTTAAATCTTATGAGATTTTGCATGAGATAAAGAAACCAAATTGTGAAGCTGAGTATTTGGTATTCAAACCGCATACCGTAAGATAAGCTTTGGTCACTAGTCTGATATACTTCTGAATATTTATGAATATTTAAAATTATTTTGCACTAAAATCAAATAGAATATATATACTCTANTTTTTCGTAAATAGGTTATAGGATTATAATGTCCTATAACTTATTTTGTAGCTTCAACAATAAAAAAAATATTATTAGTTTTTATTATTTACTCTCTACTAAATCCTTTTACTTCGTGACTAATTACCGCGGTTAACGAATTCTTCACCCAATGTAATATAAAATGAAAAATATAAAAATAGTTTAAACAACGAAATTTGTTTTTTAATGACTTATAATTCATTAATGTTACGCAGCCGTGAGTCATTTAGTATATTGAGGTATTTTAATCGTTGAACTACTGGTAAATTATATGTTTTTATACAATTAATGAGAGGGAATAGAATAAAAAAAATTATCCAGGACGAGCTAGATATGTTATTAAATTCCCACTACAATAGGCCCAGATAGATTCGTTTCCTGGCTGGGACAGATAGATTTTTTTATGCTATTCCCTCTCATTAATTTTTCAAAATTTACGTGGGATAATAAACCACAACCAAATAAAAATTTATAAAGAAAAATTAAAAAAAGTAAATGACGAGAGTCGACAAATAGCTTGACAATGTCAGCTCCTTCGAGTTTAAGACGACGTTCTCGTCTTTCTCGTGGGTCAGGCTCTCGCTATTGTAGTGGGCATTTAATAAGATATCTAGCTCGTCCTGGTGGTGCAATGTTTAAGCTTGCGGCCCGGATAGCAGGAGATCCAGGTTCGATTCCTGGCTGGAACAGATAGATTTTTTTATTCTATTCCCTCTCATTAATTGTTTAAAATTTACGTGGGATAATAAACCACAACCAAATTAATATTTATATGTTTTTCTATATACCCGGATCTATATATATATGTATTATATTATTTATAAGTAGTTAAAAAAACCGCTGACACTGATTGCTACTCAAGAGTGACTGATTTTGTTGGCTGAGGCTTTTGGAAGAAGGAGAATTAATATTGGATACCATGGGACAGAGGGGGTTCTGTGGTTTGTGGCTTTTTGGGAGGCCATAACGTCTAGGTGCGTGAGAATTGTGAGAATGAGTTTGAGATACGTGTATTTGTTTTTGTGTGTTGCGCCATCTTATATGGCTGTTAAATGTGTGATATGTGCTGGTGTAGGGTCTCTGTTGTTGTGGCTAGGGGTATATGTGGTTCTTTTAGAAAGTAAAGAGTACATTTTTTTTACAGCCCGTCCCTCAATGACCCTAAGTGATCAAGAAGTAGTCTAACCATTAAAAGAAAAAAAAATTAATGGTTTATATTGAAAGATATATTTAAGAATTGAACTAGGTCAGTTGAAAGTCAATTATCGGCACTTAAGCCAGCTTTTGTGGGTGTTATTTTTTCTATATTGTAATTTTTTTTTGTTTCTAAGGTTAGGATGGTAATTTATGATTATTTACATGTTTTTATAATGTAACATAGAAAATATGGTTTATTTTTTTTAATTTTATTTTAATGAACATTTTTTTTATTATAAGTATGGAATGAAATTTGAAAAAAAGCAAGAATACATATTATCGATGAAGAGAAAAGCTTCAGCCCAGCTACTTATTGCTTCTTGAAGTTTATTTAAGTTTTGTACAACCAAAGAGGTACTTTCTGAGGAAAAGTGTAAACTATGTTATTCTTTGTTTTTTATTTGGACATTATTGGTGACGAAATGACTTCAGGTCCAAACACACATATGTTATGTGGGTCTCTTTTTAGATTTAATACTGAGAGTATCAAAGGGTTCTTATTAGAATAACACTGTATTTTGTTATAATAATATCACTGTATAATAATAATAATATCAGGCTTCGTTGTCACAACTCGATGGGGAATGAGAAAGTAACTGACAGGAATATACAAAATTAGAACTCTGACTAAATAACTTTCCTCAGGAAATGTGATATTATCTTTCCTAAGAAAAATCATTGCATAAAAAAACCACTTTACAAGTATCGGAAATTTCAGATTGTGTTACTCACACTCAAACCTCTTTGCGAAATATAATATACTTCATGAATCTTCACCGTCATCAGCTACTCAGATTATTTTCAAATTCCTAAAGGCAGTGTACTCTTTTAGCTAACTTATAAAGAAAAAGTAAATGTACTCCTACAGAGGAGGCTTACTTCAGCGGCGGTTTTTACCAGACGAATAGCCACCAACATCGCCTCATCCATCTAAAAAAATTCGGGATCACATGTCCTCTTCGCAGTCTGCAATTATCATCCTGGCTTCTAAACTTTGCCACCTCCACTTAGGGGAATTCGGTATCATAGCTCTCTGTTTGCCCGCGGAACCTGACAGCCCCACAGGAACTACTCTACTCTGAGCTGCAAGTTCTTCACACTCTGCAGTTGCCATCATGGCTTCTAGACTTTGCCACCTCCACTTAGGGGAATTCGGTATCATAGCTATCTATATGCCCGCGGATACTGACAGCCTCACAGGAACTTCTCTACACTGGGCTGCAAGTTCTTCACACTCTGCAGTTGTCATCCTGGCTTCTAGTCTTTGCCACCTCCACTTAGGGAAATTCGGTATCATAGCTATCTCTATATGCCCGCGGATACTGACAGCCTCACAGGAACTTCTCCGTACTGGGCTAGAAGTTCTTCGAACTCTACAGATGTCATCCTGGCTGCTATATTTTGCCACCACCACTTAGGGGCTTTCGGAATCATAGCTCTCTCTATATGCCCTCGGAACCTGACAGCCTCACAGGAACTTTTCTACACTGGGCTGCAAGTTCTTCACACTCTGCAGTTGTCATCCTGGCTTCTAGACTTTGCCANAATAAACTCAGTGTACAAGCTGATAAGCATAAATAGCGCTGGTTTACTTGAATAATTAATGGACTGCACTTCAAATAAATTAACATGAACCCATGAATACCCATACTAAGAGCACACTCAAAAATTATATACTTTAATGATATTATTATATATCAGAAATAGACTCTATTATTTATATATATAGTCTTTATTTATGATATTCATAGTTTAAAAGTTTAAAAAAAAAGTGTTTTAAGAGTTATATTTTGCTATTTCCAGCTTTAACATTTATTTCTGTATATTTTTAAGTGCTAGATACAAGTTTCTTTTCTTTTTTTTTAACTTTTACTTATTTATTACATTCTGTTAAATTAAAACATTGTGTAATTTGATCACCACAATGAATTAAAAAAAAAATACATTCAATATCAATCACATGAGGAGAGAAGGTGACCAATGACACCACTATCAAATTATTTACAGATTATGTCCCCAGAAAGTTACGGGGCCATCATCGTTTTAGTCGTCGGGGTGGATCATAGGGGTTGAAGTCAAATGACAGGGATTGGGCATATGGATTAGGGTGAAATTGGAGTTTAGAGGGGAGGAGCGTGAAGTGAGTGGAGATGAAGTCTTGGACGAATGGGACTGAATCAAGGAGGGGTATAGGGATATTATTAAATGTGACATTATAGGAAGAATCTTTTCTTAGTTGAAAATTTACCTGTACCCATTTGGACTCATTTATCTTAATTCTCCATTTGCTACGCCAGTGCTGAATGGCATCTAGATGGTTTTGTAAAATATTGGAAGTGGTTTTAAGATCAGGATGGGAAGTGAGGATCGCTTTGTCATCTGAAAATAGGGCCAGTAGGGTATTTGGATGGGTGGGGATGTCCACAGTGTAAAGGGTAAAAAGGATAGGATCCTTGCCGGACCCTAAAGAAACGGTTATAGAGATAAGATTTAAGGATGAAATAGATGTTACTTGGGAATATGGACTTAGCTTATATAATAGTCCAGAATGCCATACTCGGTCAAATGCTTAACTGACGTCCAAGAATGCACCAGGACATAATTCCTGGGTTAGTATCAGTGGGCCAGTAGGTAGAGGAGGAGGGACATAAAGTAGAGAAATTGTTAGAGGTAATAACATTATACAGAGCACGGCCTCGGGAGTTGGACGCTCTCGTGCCCCACTGAAGGTGTTTCGCATTATAGTCTCAGCCAGAGAGGAAACGGGGACCTAAGGATTTAAAGTGCTCTTGGAATTGGCTAGAGGTGATAGATTTGTTAAGTGGGCAATACACTGCGGAAAGGGTAATTGGAGAAGTGGTAGTATGGATAGGCACTGGAGTGGATTAGAGGGAGTCAGTAGGAGTAGAAGGTATCAAATGATGAGTATGGAAAGTGAGAATGAGGAGCGCAGTTCCACCATGAGCTCGTGTGTCTGGGTGATCACTTCGGTAAGTTGTGTAGCCTGGTATGTAGAGTTTTTTATTTTTAGTTAGTCGTGTTTCGGTAAGTAATAGTACATCTATACCGTTATCTTTTAGTGTCAGTTTGAGTTCGTTTGTGTGTGTTTGGATGCCGTTAGCATTCCAAAGGAGGACGGAGAAGGATTGGAAGGACTCATTTTAAGATAGATGAGGAAGTCAGTTCATCTAGTACTGTTGTCAGTAGGATTATGAGAAGGGTAAGGAGGGGGCGGAAATCGGAGGAGAAGGAATGGAGCATGGTTTGGAGATCAAAGGAAGCTGGTGATGGTGGAACATGGGAGATGGCAGGTCGCTCCCTCCTGGGTGGCTGTCGTTGAGGAAGAGGCGCTTCTTGTCTGGGTTGGTCCGCCTGTGGCTGTTGAATCTGAGGTTGGTGTCTGCCCCGTGACAACGATCTCAGCCTGGGTTGTGGCTCCTGGTTGGTCGATTGTGGGGTCGCTCCCTGTCCACTTAGTGCGGCTCAGTAGGAGATTCCAGACTGGATGGTACTTGAAGTGGGGCCTGGGTTCCTGGTTGGAGGTTGTTGTGTTGGCACCTGAGGGTTGACCTTCTTGTATATGTCACAGCCCCTGTAGGTAGCAGGGTGGCTTTTTTCCGCAGAAGGCACAGGTTGCTGGTTCCTTTCTCCTCTTTTGGCAGAGAGTACTGTGGTGTGTGCTACCACATTTTACGCACCGAGGGTTGTAGTTACAGCCAAACTTAGTATGCCCAAATTGCTGGCAGTTATGGCACTGAACTACTTCCCTTTTTACGTAGGGATTTGCAACCCTTATTATTGTGTGGCATAGTGCCGGAATTGTGTAAATGTCTTGTATGTTGGGCGTTTTTTCGACATCTACAAAAAAGATTGGTAGTGGTGCCTTGTCAATTCCTCTTCCTGGGCTTAATACATTGAGAATATTTTTTTAATACGAACCCTAAGTCAGTTGGTTCTTCCCTAATGTCTTCGATCGGTGTTGTATGGTGGAGATTTCTAATGAATACTCGTAAGTAGTTGGTAAGTATGGAACTGGGCGCTTACCGATTTCAGATAGCGTACTATCTCCCTATACGTATCTGATGAGTCTGGATTTTTTTTGTATCTGCCTTTCGACTGATACATGTGTATTTCCCTCGGCTTACTTTCTCATCCAACTTTCTACACATTAGGCCGAAGTTCGCTGTTTTTCACAAATATTGGAAGGGGCTTTGGTATTCGCTGTGGGGTTTCTGAGGTCTCCATGTTCTTTTCTTTAGAGAGAACGTTAAATGAGTTCGCAGTAAAAAATGGCGATGTTTCTGTGTGTTGTGTTGTATTCTAGGCAATTTCTGAGGGCGGGACTGTTGGTGATGATGGATCTATTCATGGTAGATGGTTGGCTATTTTCATAGATATTTTCACTCATGTTGGTAGCTGAAGATGGCTTCGTGACTCTATTATTTTTGTTCTCGTGTTTGGGCTTGTTTTGTGGGGGCGACATTTGTGAGCTTCCCGCTAAATGAGGGCGCTTTCCTTTCATCGCTAATGGTGAAAAGCGTCACTCATATGGTAAAAGTAAAATAAAAATATTGAGGGAACTGTAAATATAAATATTTACTGCTCCTTATCTCTGAGCTGGGGGCCGAGTGGAGCTATCTAATCCTCCTTTTGTTAAAGATAAGCCGGGTAGTTTAAGAGCTACCTGGCTGGAGGTGGAGGGGAGCGGGCCTGCCCAAGCACGTCCAGCCTCTCCTCGCTTTTAAAGTAAAAATTGAGTATTTAAGTCACTTGGTACGGTTCTGTTCCTCGGCGATATCCCTCTAAACTTCGTCACAGTCTTCACGCTCGCTACATCTTCAACCGTGACAAGTTTGATGACAAAGAAAGCAATAAAAATCACTTTAAGTGAAACAACTGCAGGGAGCTAACAATAAACGTCCTCTCTCTGCAATGGCTGCTGTTGAACTTCATTTTGTACGTAATATTTTAATGTTTGATATTTATATACTAGTTTAAAATGCTTCTTCTCCTCAAGTAGTGATAGTGCAGATACAAATCACATTCCTTATTAAAATATCCAAATATTTTTCCAACTCCATGAGCAAGAATATAACCCAGCATTACAAGTAACATGCAATAGGCTTATCAATCGAAAATTCGTATTTCGCAAAGGAAGGTCAATAATAGACCAATCTGTACTCTTAAAAGCTGAAATCCTTCAATTGTTTGTTTCAAACGAAGAAGTAGTGGTCATTTTTTTTAAATTGAAAAAACATACGACACCATAAAACAGCTGCTAATAACCAAGCTTAATTCCAAATTCCACTAAAAACAGTTCAGAACTATTTCACTTCCGAATTTCACAATTTTAGTTTATTTACGAAGCAAATAAAATATTGAATTTATAGGTATTCTGTTTTGCCAAAACTCCTTATGAGTCTTTAAATAATCCACCTTCTCACAGGTCAACCACTTAAAATTCTATGGAAACTGAGAAAACATTAAACTCTGTAACTCAGAAGTTGCGCGAATTCTTCGACACGTTGTTCATCCGTGTATTGTTTAGATTTTCTGAGAAACAAATAAACATTAAATTCTTCATGTATAGTTGTTTTATAAGAACTTGTAATGCGTTTTATTGACTTTCAATATTTGAAACTAATAGTCCGTGAAGTTGTTTCTAATTAAAAATGTGGTTTCACAGATACCCCTATTCCAGATCAAATACATTAGATAGTTTATTGTGTATGTATTTAAATAATCATTTTATAGGTTGAAAATAAATAGTGATTCAGGTAAACCTGCTTACACACCAACCAACACCAACCAAATTTGATAGTTACTGAGATTTTTTTTTAGGAAGTTCTCTGGAGGGTGTGGGCCAAAGGTGAAAAGATAAGCCTATTATTACACATAATAACAGAGTATTGGGGGATTAACTCCATACTCTGTTATTATGTGTAACTTATTGGAAATATTTGCCTCTGGAGTTCAGGTAAATTTTTAATCAAGTGTCAGATTTTAAGTTACTTATGATTGACCTTTTATTAATTGTGATTTTTCAGATACTCACTGCAATTACTCTTTCAATTAATCACATCAAATCTAGCCGCATTTTATTGACAATTATCTTCAATAGTGCCTTCTGAAAAAATATGAGAGTTTTATTTATTCTCTCAGTAAAATTTTTAGGAGAAAAGGGGGCTTCTGGGCCACGCGAATGGAGAAAATGGCGGACTCCATGATTTCCCGCCAAAACATCATACCTCTAAGCCTACCTCTTTGGATCAGCGCTCGGGGTCTTACCTCTACCTCATCGCAAGGAGTCACAGCGATCTTAGCGAATTTCCTTAGGGGACGCGCCCACGGTGCGATCCGGATAAAACCGGTTTGCAATCGGTCTAAAACCGGTTTTGAAACGGCCACCTGCCTTGGTCTCAGTTGCGTTGCAAATTAGTTTTGTATTTTATTTTTCCGTTTAGATTTAATTCTGTCTTTTCGTTGACATGGGTGACCAGGAATTCAACTTAAAATTCGTTGGAGAGGTAGAAAAATATAAGGAACTGTACAATTTTAAACTTCCTGAATATTCTAGGAAAGATGTGACAGAAAAAGCTTGGCAAAATGTGGCAGCCGAAGTGCATTTATCAGGTATGAAATTCAGAATTTTTTTTTTTTATATTTATGTAAATAGATATTACTTATATTTCAAATTATTTTTATCTTAAAGAATATTCAATTTTGTTTATTGTTAGCTTAATAATAAAATTAAATTAAATCAATTTCTTAGCAATTACAATTAAATTACATTTAATTGTAAATTAAATTACATTTTTTTACAGAAAAAAAAAATAGCTTGAAATTAAATTTAAAATTATACAAGCGCTATATAAAAGCGAAGTTGGTTAATTATCAAATCTACTAATATTATTAGCTTGTGTGTTTGTTCACGAGTTCGTCAGCCAAAACCATTAGGTTTTAACATACAAATATTTTTTTTAAATCTGTGGACTACTTTGTAGGAGTGTCATAAAAACTCTACTTTCCCGGTATTTCCCGAGAAAATTGAAAATAATAATAAATGAATGCAACTGATCTACAACCAGTCGCATCCGTGGGCGGAGGCAGGTTTCATTTCGGTTGTAAAATGGTTTTAAACCGATTGCAGGTGAAACCGGTTTCAAACTGTTATCTCAAAACAGTTGCGTCGTGGGCGCTGGCCCTTACTCAACGACGTCATAGGAGGCCCCTAAAGATTTTAGCGAATTTCCGTATAACCATAACATAACCTTACCGGTCTAATTTCCTTGTAACCATATTATAACCTACCCTAGGCGAATTTCCTTGTAAACATAACACAACTTTCCCAGGCGAATTTTCTTGTAACCATGACGTAACCTACCCAGGCGAATTTCCTACCATATAATTTTTGAGGGAGGTAATCCCCCCCCCCAGCCTTCCTGTCATTGGCTTATCAGTTGGACCTTATTCCCTAATAATATTTTCTTTAAATTAATCTGAATCTCCTATAGAGCTAATCCCCCTATTTTTATGTGTTATAGACCTATTTGACCTTTGACCCCAATAATAATTTATTTAAATTAATCTTAATCCCCAATGGAGTTAATCCCCAATACTCTGTTATTATGTGTAATAGGCTTATCTTTTCAACTTTGGCCCACACCCTCCAGAGAACTTCCTAGTTACCACGACGTAACCTATGAGGGGCTAATCCCCTCCACTGTTATTGGCTTGTCAGTTGACCTTTGTTCCTAATATTTTATTTGAATTAATCTTAATCCCCCACGGAGCTAATCCCCCTATTATTATGTGTTTTAGACCTATTTGACCTTTGACCCTCACCATCTAGCGAATTTCCAATCTCATAGCTTGTGAAGTCATAGGAGTAACTTACCCCGCAGGAGGCCCAACATTTTTTTTAGCGAAATTCCATCCTCATTGCTTATGACGTCATAGGAACGACATATTTCGCAGGGGGCACTTAAAGATTTTAGCGGATTTCCTTATAACCATAACATAACCTTCCCGGTCTAATTCCCTTGTAACCATAACTTAACCTACCCCAATGAGAATTTCCTACCTCATTAGTTCCAGTGAGGCTGTCAGGATCCGCGAGCATGTAGAGAGCTATGTTCCCGAAAGCCCCTAAGTGGAGGTGGCAAAGTCTAGAAGCCAGGATGACAACTGCAGAGTGTGAAGAACTTGCAGCCCAGTGTAGAAAAGTTCCTGTGAGGCTGTCAGGTTCCGAGGGCATATAGAGAGAGCTATGATTCCGAATGCCCCTAAGTGGAGGTGGCAAAGTCTAGAAGCCTGGATGAAAACTGCAGAGTGTGAAGAACTTGCAGCCCAGAGTAGAGAAGTTCCTGTGAGGCTGTCAGGTTCCGCGGGCATATAGAGAGCTGTGATTCTGAATTCCTCTAAGTGGAGGTGGCTAAGCCAAGCAGCCAGGATGACATCTGCAGACTGTAAAGAACTTCTAGCCTAGTACGGAGAAGTTCCAGTGGGGCTGTCAGGATCCGCGGGCATATTGAGAACTTTGACCCCGAATGCTCCTAAGTGGAGGTGGCAAAGTCTAGAAGCCAGGATGACAACTGGAGAGTGTGAAGAACTTGCAGCTCAGTGTAGAGAAGTTCCTGTGAGAATGTCAGGTTCCGCGGGCATATAGAGAGCTGTGATTCTGAATTCCCCTAAGTGGAGGTGGCTAAGCCTAGCAGCCAAGATGACATCTGCAGACTGCAAAGAACTTCTAGCCTAGTACGGAGAAGTTCCAGTGAGGCATTCAGGATCCGCGGGCATATAGAGAGCTATAAACCAGAATTCATCTAAGTTGAGGTGGCAAAGCCTTGCACATCTGCAGTCATCCTGGCTTCTAAGACTTTGCCAATTCCACTTAGGGGCATTCGGGATCATAGCTCTCTATATGCCCGCGGATTCTGACAGCCTCACAGGAATTTCTCTACACTGGGCTGCAAGTTCTTCACACTCTGCAGTTGTCATCCTGGCTTCTAGACTTTGCCACCTCGACTTAGGGAAATTTGGTATCATAGCTATCTATATGCCCGCGGATCCTGACAGCCTCACAGGAACTTCTCCGTACTGGGCTAGAAGTTCTTCGAACTCTACAGATGTCATCCTGGCTGCTATAATTTGCCAACTCAACTTAGGGGCATTCGGGATCATAGCTATCTATATGCCCGCGGATTCTGACAGCATCACAGGAACTTCTCCGTACTGGGCTAGAAGTTCTTCGAACTCTACAGATGTCATCCTGGCTGCTATATTTTGCCACCGCCACTTAGGGGCATTCGGGATCATAGCTCTCTATATGCCTGCGGATTCTGACAACCTCACTGGAACTACTCTACACTGGGCTAGAAGTTCTTCACAATCTGCAGTTTTCATCCTATATGCCTATATGCCAATTCCACTTAGGGGCATTCGGGATCATAGCTCTCTCTCTCTCTATGTAGGCGCGCATGTGCACACACAAACGCATTTATTTTGAACGGACTATCCCTATTTTTAGCTTCTTAATATAACTGAATACAAGTGGTTATATTTTACAATTTTAGTTTATATTATACATATGTTTAGTGTTCATGAATTTTAAAATGAATTAGTTTCATATTGGAAATTTGTAAGAATGAATAAATTAAATTCTTATGAAAATACCTTTATTTCATTTTGGCAAACTGAAAGTAGTTGTGTTAGGTAAGGGGAATTTCCCGACAGATGGCATCCTCTATGTTCTTATCAGTGCTCACTTGAAATAAGATCACCTGCAGCTTTGGCAGTCAACGACAAGCCGTACACACGAAAATGGATTTCTTTAACCGTCTCCCCAGGGTGCCAAATTGCTGTTGCTGCATCCCTGTCCGCACTGGTTCTTTTATTTTAGGATACCTGGATGTTGTATGTATTACTTTTTATGATCCTTCATTTTTAATATATTTCACAAAGAATGACACAAGATTGTGGGATCAACTAAAACAGTCACATTTATTAATGAGAAGCTTGATATTGAAGTCAAGTGCTCCTCACATTTTTCATGCGTACTCAAAATAAATTTTACAGGATCCTTGATGAAATGCTCATTCGATTTTAGCTAACAATTTACAAAATGAAACCCAATTATCTAATTTAGTTTAGATATTTTAAAATTTCGGAGCCCGGAGAACTTTATAATTTATATTCTTAAATGTATTCCTTAACACACTATTTAAAAAAAAAGAAATTATTAGTTGATTGATTAAATAAATAAATATGTTTTTACACATTTATGGCTGAGAAACTTTTTCCCATAAAGCAAATAACGAAAGTATTTCACAAATCTGTTTGAAATGGTTTGACTGGGAAAAATGTTTGACTGGTTTATTTTGAAGGAGGGCTGATAGTTTTTAAACTCATTAAAACATTTTCAATTTTGTTGAAAATGTTTGAATAATTTACCGTTTCTTTTTCCGGGTTGGACCGTGTCAAATTGGTGTCATTTGCCGAGCTTTCGCACATCATGTGATGGCTTCTTCAGGGCTGAAAAGAGAATTATTATTATGTAATTATTATTATCTCATTCTCTTTTCAGCCCTGAAGAAGCCATCACATAATGTGCGAAAGCTCGGCAAATAACACCAATTTGACACGGTCCAACCCGGAAAAAGAAACGGTAAATACTTCTGACGACCGTCGAAGCCTACGTGAACAATTTTTGAATAAGTTGAAGAAATTTGTTCTATGTCCATTCTGTCGTTGACTAGATTGTGTTGCAATTTAATGTCAACTGTTTTAGATAAAATGCTTTTGTTTTCATGTGGTTTGTTGGAAAGAATGTTTATGTTTTCGAAGACCAATTTGTTTTTTTTATGAAAAACATGTTTAGTGAGGGCAGTTTTTATTATTTTTTTCTTAATGTCATTTTTATGATTTATCTACGGAAAATAGGGTTTTTAGTTTGTCCAATGTAAGTAAGAACCAAGGCAATTAGGAGAGGACACAAGGAATTATGTAAACAACATTGTTTTTGTTAGGAAGGGGGATGGGGTCATTAAGGATGGTGTAAATGGATTTTCCTTTGTTGTTCGTGGAAAAAGCAAGGTTAGGGAATGTTTTTCTGAAAGATTTCTTAATATTTTCAGAAAGTTTTGGAATATAAGGAAGAGAACGGAAAATGTGGTCATTATTTTGGGGGAGTAGCATAGTTGGAGAGGTGGAAATAAAGAATTCTTTCACCGGTTTTTTAATGATTTGAGTAGGAAAACCATTGGGGAGGAGGATGTGAGTTACACGTTTAATATTTTGCCTATGTAATGTCTTGTCAGAGAGTGTGAGTGATCTGTAGATGAGGTTTTCGGCCACATTTATTTTTTGATGATGAGAGTGAGATGAGTCAAAGTGGAGGTTCTACCTTGACCAAACCCCAACAAAAAAAAACATCTAATAAAACATGTATGGCTTCTCTGAAAAACCATTTTTCTTTTTTTAATTTTCAAGTCATAGTTTCATTGTTAAAAATAATATTATTGTGCCAATGTCAAATATAAAATTTAAATTAATGTTAAATGAGATCCATGCTTTGAAATTCAACTCAGAGAAAAATTAGGAGTTGGGTTAACTTATAGATTATTTATTACGATTTAACTTCAATAGTTGTATATATATATAATCCTTTTCATTTCACTCCTGTCATCTTAACAAATACAACAATGTACAAGATTCATGGAACCTAAATTTAAGCCTTTTATCTAAATTTAGTTTATAAATAAAATAAAGAATCGTCCACATCCTATGTTCAATGAAAATTAAATTACTCTATTATGTTCTTTTAGGAAAAGACAGTTCCCGTTAATGTCTATTTAATTTATGCATTACATAATAATAATTAATAAGTCGTTAGAACTATTAAAAAGTCGTTTTAGGAGTAGGGTAAGTTCCCTATCGAAACGCCCCACCTTATTTATGTAAATCACATGAGAAAGAAAGGAATCCTAAAAATAAAATATTTCTAAGTGGCTCTTTCCTATTCTATGTGTATTTATAAATGGTCTAATAAATTACATAAATTTTACTGTGAAGCTTTATGTCTACTACTGTCGGAGAACGAAATTTTTGCAGGGAATTACTGAGGAGTAGCGCTCCTGTGGGTTACCATAGCTAAACACACCATGCACACTCACCTGGACAGGTTACTAAACACTTTCACTAAACATGTTGTTTTTTTGTAGTTTAAGGAGCTTAACTGCTATGGTTTTATTTACCTTCCTTTTTTTCTCCCTCTTAAAGACTAAGAATAATAATAACTTTCATTCTATAATTTTTAATTATGTTTTTTATTTTGACAGATAATTGGTTTGTTCTGTATTACTGAGAATATCTTATTTTTATGTGGAATACGTAAGTAATAATCAATCATATTATGTAAAACAGTCACTTATGCTCATGTAAAATTTATTATTTTTAATCCAACTTACTTCATATTGGAACAAACAGAAGTTTTAAATACCTAATTTTTGTATGCTCTGTGCAAAATAACCTTTTATTAAAAAAAAAATACGAGAAATCATGGAAGTAGCTCGTTATTCAGCCGACTCTCACTTAAGTTCTCCATGTATTACAGTTTCAATGACAGTTGGCATGAATTAGCAACTGACTTAATAGTGAGAGAGCATTTTAGGCGGCATGAAAGGAATTGTCTCTGTAGGATTCGCAAAAAATCTGATTAAGTTACGATACGACAAGACCCCTCTGCAGTAGCAGCTGAAGAAGAAAACGGCTTGTTCTTCGGCCTCCTAGAGAATAGGCTCAAGGACCAGGTCCAAGGTAAGACACGAAGACTGTTGCACCCAACTTTAAATCCAAAGTAGGAAGAGAGGGTGCCTGAATGCCAATGTTAGGATAGGAGCCTTCAAAGCTTCACCAATTTTCCAGAAAGATCCAGCTTGACCAGTACTCTTCTGAGCTTGGTACAGAGATGAGTTAAAGACATTGGAAGAGGCACAGTTGCGGCGGTGCTGAAGACAGAGGTACAAGAGACTTCAGACTCAATCTTTGGACTAGAGGAGAAGGAGTTGGTTTGATGCAGTGCTTGAAGTTACTGAAAACGAAGAATGAGACGACAAAATAGACAATTAAAAGCCAAAGGCGGGTTGAGTTTGAATCGCCAAGCAAGAAGGAGATTGCGGACACTCTGTACTTGCTAAAGAGCCGTAGGCGCTAGGTCACGTTGATATCTTTGAGTTTCTCCAGAAATATTTGCAATGAGCTCTTCTAAATCTTCTTGTAACAGTTTGGCAAAACAAAGCAATTTCTGGATAAAGGCGGGAAAAGTATCAATATACTTTAAGTAATATGACAGGAGATTAATTTTAATATTATGTTGAAAATTTATCGCTTTTTCAATTTTTATTATTTTGCCCAAATTTTTCTTTAATACATTAAAAATGTATTTATTTTTCATTTTTTTAACAGCAAAATTTCAAGAAATTGAATATTTGTATGATATCGCTTTACCTTATTATGGATTTTCTATCGTGACGAATGTTGTCATCTTGGTAAAGGGCCTCTTCCTCGTCATCGGCCTACACAAGGTAATGAACATCATAAACAAAAGTCTAAGGTAAATCTTAGAAAAAAAACAGAGAAGCAAAAAGTATAAATATTTTTAATATATATATATA
>KZ807315.1:19878-34410 GCA_000696205.2 Oncopeltus fasciatus | reverse complement strand
TATATATATATATTTGTGGTTTTTTCATTAACCTCTAACAGTGAATCGGCCTAACTTAAAACATTAGTTGGGTGTGCTAAAATAAACTCAAAGAATTTTCAGCAGTGTGCAGAACGCTTAGCGAACTTCGATTGTGAGCTCTCCGAAAGTTGTAGATAAGAAAAATAATCGATTTCCCGTACTCATATGTGTTTACCAGATTCATTCCAAGGCTGAACATCTGGTTAATTGTGGACGTCTCCTTCTTAAATCCTCGATGTCCCTCTCGGCAAATAGGAGTAGATAGTTGTAGTACTCTGCACTACTAAAGGAGCGATACTTCTGTGTTGGACCAATCCAGGATGTCACTTTTTATTATTTTCTTCTTCTACTGATTCTGCATTTTTTCTCCCATCCAGATGCCCACCCAACCCTGTAAGTTACATCATGAAATGTTTCCCTTGATATGCATATTTCCAAAAAGTAGACTAGAATTTTAATATTTGAAATCACATATTAAGAATATTCTAAAAATGATTTCGTAACCCAAAAATGCGATTTTTAGATTCCCAACTCCCTTACCAGGTCGAATTATTTGTTTCCTAAAAAATAAATATAAAACTCCATACTTTTATACTTTATTAAATTTTGCACAGTTAACTGTAATATAAAAAATCGGAGCCTTTTTTATTTGAATGGGTTCTTTCCAGTCACCGTTCAACTACTAATGTACTTACTTCATCATTAATAAAATCATTAAATAATTTTCTCTGAGGCTTCAGCATGTAGGAAAGTTACTTTTTGCCAAACTTACGCTCACCATGTGATTGCTTGACTTCAGGGCTGAAAGTAGAATTCGAGCACTCTACTTGCCAAGGACCGGCCGGCTTAAGTCGGCCTTCTCATTGATTGGCTCTTATCAGTTAATTTCCGGAAATGTCTGTCTGGCTTCTGTTATCACTGGTAGCTGTGTTGATTTTCCTGACTAATGATAATAGTTTCCAATTTAGACATAGAGTATACTCTTTTTTCTTTTAAAGTGTTATTTAGCTTTTTTATTATTTCTATGGCTTTCCTTAGAGAAGGATATAATCTAAGTTAAAATTGGAAATTAATATTATAGGTATAAAGCTCCCTGGATCTGGAGTCACTCTCATTCTACTTTTAATCCTGAAGAAGCCATCTGTGCGGGGACCATGTAACCATCTTCATAAATCCTGCAGGCCTTGATTGGACTAGGCTTGGCTTATGGCTTGCTATCGACTTTGCTTTCTTTCCCTTGTCTTTCTTGCACTAAATGACCTGGCTCTTGCCTTTGACCCAACCAAAGAATTATCAGTGTCCAGTTTAGCACTTCAATAGGTCCTCATGAGAATCAGGCCGGATAAGTGTCGACTAACGCGTCAAAATATAGAATATAGTTCACAATATTTCTTTCTGGGAAGTGCCATATGTCTCTATATCCCCCAAATTTCAATGGAATTGTGAGCTTCATATGTCTAGGTCCATAAATGTGGCTAAGATTGTATGCAGACGTATGTTTTTATATATTTCAGATACTCTTCTTACAGATTTTTAAATTGGGTTACTTTTTCCCAATGGGCATATTATCACTTTTATGGAAACTATACTGAGTTCTGTTTATCCCATCATAGATGGATTCCTTTTTACCATCAGCGGCGTAGCAGCTTAGGATGTGGTCTGATTGTTAAATTTTTCTGTCAGCCATGAGATGCAAGTTCCAGAACTTACCGGGTTAATAAATCAGCAGGGGCGTTTACGATTATAAATCACTCTCATGTTTACGATTACACATGACCCTGTGAGTGACAGCTGTAATAAATAATGGGGATTCGCTTCTCCAAGAGTTGTTTTCTTTTCCACCTCACCTCCTGAAGAACATCCGAATATATTTTGTATCCTTCAGGCACATGTAGGATTTGCCCCAGCCAAAATAAAGATAAAATACTCTATTGGGCGAAATGAAACGCCATTTGGCGAATCAGACCTCGTTTAAGGGCTAATTTTCTATTCCTAATTTTTAATAACTTTTTTTTAGGGTGGAGGAGAAAGCCCTGCACCCTACGCCATACAACTGTGGGTTCGAGACTGTCTATTGCAGAATTCGTTGCTATTTGTTGAAATTTTTTACATTACTTAATTTTTTTGTTAATAGAACGGTCAGAATGATGTCTGTCCACTGTAGACAATACACCAAATAGTTTATTCGCTTAACCGATATTCATGAGATTTGATATTAGATTCGTATGAACATAACCCAATAGTACAAGGAGTAATAAATTAAGGGTAAATCTTCAACAACCGTCTAATAATTAAACCTTTACTAGTTTAATTTAACTAGAACTCTTAGTGTTACACGTTTTTTTTTTTTCATTATTCATATTTTATATATATTTTTATATTCACAGATTACCCCGTAAATATATGATTTTCTTTGAGGACTGCGGAATCGTTAAAAATTTAACTGTTATGTCTTTCCAGTTTTATTTATTTATAAGTAACCTAATGTACTAAAATTCTATATCATCCATTTATATAATTTTATATTTTACAGAGGAGTTTCCAAAGACAGGAACCATAAGAGAATGTTGTAACCATTATATGGCAGTTGAATTAAAAAATAAAATTTTAATATAATTTTAATATATAGTTTTGGCTTCTAATATTCCTATCATGTTTTGTATTGTACACGTCCCATTCTCATACATTTTGTCTTTTATTCATTAATTTGATCACAAATATAGGATTTACACAAAAGTGATCAAATAAGAATGATAATATATATAATACAATATATAATAACAAAAATTATGTGTCGTAGTAACTTAACGGATAACAATTTCGAATAATCTATAATTCTTATTTAAACAAATTATTAAATTTAAAAAAGTATACAGCATCGTTTTATTGGCTGGAATATNTGCTATATATATATATATATAGCCCCATTGCATAAGAAAATTTATTTTCAGATTTATTGAATAGAATCCATTATTAATGTCTTGATAAAATTTCATTTTCATTAGGGTCATGTTTTGTTTCCATTTTCCTATTTAAATTCAATAAAATAACTTTTTCAATAAAACCGGATTTTGTATTTTTTGGATTTACAATTAATTTATATTAGCATTTATATGACTCTATTCAATGAAAAAATATATTATTTAATGATTAATTAAATACTGGTTTTAGTTGTGGTATTTAATTTCACGTTAATTCTATATAAGAAATGCAAGAAAATAAAATAAAAAAATCTTACTACCTCAGCCGGGACTCGAACCCGGGTCTCCTGCTTTCCGGGCAAGTTTGCTGACCTCTACACCACCGAGCTTAGCTAGATAATTCCTTCTAGTCCCCACACTTTACTTCGAGCCTAAAACCCCCTAGTAAGACGAAAATATCGTCTTATGCGCGAAGGTCATTGTCGGCTATTTGTTAGACTCTCGCTTCATTTTTTTTCCTATATTTTTTTAAAATACTGATTTTAATTGAGTTATTCAATCGCACGTTAATTTTATACAAGAAAGGCAAGGGGAGAGAAAAAGATAATGCAAGGCTGAGGTAGTAAGATTTTTTAAATTCTATTCCCATGTATTTCTTGTATAAAATTAACGTGGGATTAAATACTACAACTAAAGTCTAATCCTACCCTCCCATCTTGGTTCCAAACAATTTCCAACATTTTAAAAAACCACCTTGATGCAGGTGAAGCAATTGGAGGACTAAAATAAATTAGTCTAAATGCGTAAAGGGTAATTTTCAGCAAAAAAAAAAAAAAATGTTTTCTAGTAATAATACATATATTAACATCCCTATACCTCTATCTGATTCAGTCCAGTACCTTGTGTTCCTTCTGGACTCACGACTATACTGGAACCATGGTTTAAATGGACTTTTTTCTGAACTGTCCAGTAATTTTGTGATTCAAGATCGTACATATTTTGCCACTGATTTAAAAGTTTATCTTTCTGGAATGCTTTGATTAATTAATGATGATGAAAAAATTTGATTTATATTTCTGGCCTTTAAAAAAAAAAAAAAAAAAATCCATTGAAAATTTTTTTATTATATAACTCAGCTCTTTCCGATTCTTCGATTCCATCATTGGAGCTCAGGAATCTCCCAGTTTAGTTGCAAAAGACAGATGCAGCTGTAAAATGGAATAATTTCGGCGGAGTATGGACTTTTGAATTTGATGAAACTCTTTATTAAAACTGAAACTTCGCCCCGGTACATGGAAAAAATATTTAAAAAAATATTTTCTGTGAATTAGTGTATAACAACTTTTTATGTACTAATATAATTTTTTTTTTAATTACATTTTTAGAAAAAAACTGGATTTATATTTGTCTGGTTATGTGGAACGGTAGCATTTTTATGTTTGAAAATCTTGACATTAATTTACCTGTTCTACTTCTTAGCAATTCTAGAAATCGTAGTAAACTTTATGTTTTTTTGTAAGTATATTTCAATTAATAAAATATATATAGGTATACACTGTAGATGAGCTTTGGTCACTAGTCTGATATACTTCTGAACATTTAAAATTATTTTACACTAAAATCAAATAGATTATGACCAAATGGAGAGTTTTTGACCGAATATATTACTAATTGATGTTTTTCTTTGTTAGGGTCCGGTCAAGGTAAAATAAAAAATTAATATTTTAAAAAAATGTTTATTTTTTTAATTGTCTGCCAACATTTCAGCTATTCTATTCTATAGCAGATAAAATTATAAGTGTAATTCAAGTCCCATATTTTTAAAAATCTTTATAAGAAAGACAGAGAAGCTCTGATTCAAGTAAAATCTTCGAATAAATGGTAACCCCTGTATAACTAGAAAAGAAAATCTTTATATTAAACAATATCATTATTTGCTTTGTAAATAAAATATAAAGTAGAATAAAACTGTATTTTACTTTAAATTTACGTAACATAAAAAATATATATGACAGCAACAGCATAAACTGTTTTTTTAATTATTATAATTTAGTGTTTTAAGTGAACCCCTACACCAATCAGTTTGATCAGTTTGCACATAAACTAATTCTTTTTCTCTTTTGCATTAAAAAATAAGACAAATTTCCATAATTGAAACTGAAAACTGTGTCCTGTGAGATGATAATAAACATATATACTCGAACATACAAACTCATTATTTGTGGTGTATAGTAGTGAAATAGATTAATCTTCTGAATTAAGGCTTTATCTGACTTTAATACAAGCACAATTGAAATAACGCGTTACATTTTGAGGAACGATAACAAGCTAACTGTGTAAGTTAAGTCATATGTTTTTAAGAACAATAATAAACAAACTGTATAGGTTAAGTCATATATTTTATATGACATTCACCCCCTGTTGAGAAAAGTTGTTGATCTTGATATTTAAAAGGTATCCTCCGAGTCCTAGAACTCCTCCGATAGGCTGAATGGCTACATCCCGATTCAGGTTCCGGCTGGTGGTAGACTTCTTCGTTGTTTAGGATTTGTTCTACAGGCATTTCACCTTTATCGTATACCCGCTGTAGGTCCGGTTGATCTTCGATTTCTACATCTTCCTCTTCCTCATGGCCAGCCGGTGATCCTCCGATCGGTGCTAGGTGTCGAGTCGATACCCGTGCCTCCTTGTCGTTCGGCAGTCGAACAAAGGCGTATTCAAAGTTACTTTCGACTAGCGTTACCTCGTCTACTTTGGGCTCATATTTTGACTGACGAACGTGTCTTTTGAGAAGAATGGGATGGGGAGAGGCTAGCCAGGTACGAGTTGAAAATCCTCTTCCATTTCACCGCGGATGCTTGAAAATTCGCTCGTGAGGTGTTTCGTTGGAAGCCGTAGACACTAAAGATCTTATAGAGTGTAGCGAACGTTGATGAACCTCTTCCCATTGTGAAATTTAAAGGTTTTCCGATTTCAATGCTAGTTGAACTGTGTCCCAAATTGTACCGTTGTAACGCTCGATTCGTCCGTTGCCGGCTGGGTTACATGGAGTAGTCCTACTAGTAGCTATACTGAAAGATGTGATATATTTTTTTAGTTCTCTAGATACAAAACTAGTTCCTTGATCAGTATGAATATAACAAGACGCTCCGAAGGTAGTAAATGATAGCGTCGCTGCTATAGCTCCATCAGAGGCGTCTGTTTCTACAGTAAAGAAGTGTGTGGAACAACAGAAGAATGCACAGCATTTTCAACATCCAATTTTAGTTTATCAAAACGTTGAAGATTTTCTTCCGAAAGTGGCAGTTTATAATCGATCAAAGACCTAATTTTATCAGAGAAACTGCATATAAAGGGAGAATAGTGAGCGACTATGCCAAGCGCACGCCGAAGACCAGGTTTGTCTTTAGGTACGGCAGTTCTCGCAACGGCCTTAACGTTTAGGATCAGGCTTAATAGTTTTGAAAGATACCAAATAACCGAAAATGTTAACTGTTCTTACGGAAAAAGTGCTTTTCTCTTTATTTATCGTTAGGTTTTATNTTGGCACTCAAAAGCTCAGTGAAGACTAGAATATGATTAATACTATTGCTATGTATATGCTGGTTAGGGAAGTTGTAGGATGAACTGTCGATTTTACAGAGGAGATTATCAGGAACTAAAAAGCTTAAGCTTAACTTAATTTCAACATATAAACTTTTTTTTTTGTCTGAATTGGTCGTTTACATTTTCCAGCTAGAAGTAATAAGAACTTCAAGAGTGGTGTAATTGACTTTATCGAAAGGTACTCGTTTTTATCATTAGTGTAGTACTGTCTTATCTAGAATGATAAAAATGACTGATTATCGCTCAGTGGCCGATACATGATGGAGGACGATACCAATCGCTTAGACCTCATTCTCAAGCGCCTGCCGAACGTAAAAACATTCTGCATGATTTTGGATGTCGACACGGGCACTATTATCATCGGCTTCATCGGGATGGTAAGTGGGGATGGGATTGGAGTGCAAGGAGATTTCCCAAATTCAGATTGGTTAGAATATCGATAACCAACTGCAACCTTCCTCTTTCATCACCAAGTTTTCGATTTTACCGTTAGGAGCCTTAATAAATAGTATAAACATTGTAGAATTATAGACGAGGTTAAAAAATGAAGTGTTCATTTGGTACATGAAAATTAATAATTTTATAATTAATCATATTAATAAGCAGTTTTTTTTCAAACCAACTTAGTTTGAAAATAAAGTAATTAATCACTACCAAGGAATATTTTAATTATAATGAGACAAATGTTAAGTAAACTTCAGTCATTTAATCAGCGAAAATATTACAGAAAGTCGTTAAATATATCAACTTTCTCTTTATTTATCGTTAGGTTATATTTTTTTGTAGCCTGAATGAAGTTGTTTAGATTAGTATTGTGTTCTTCTTTGGAAGATCCTCCAATCGTAACATGGTTTAGAAGTGCGAAAGTGCCATTTAATTTTCTTTCGGATTATTTGGTCTATCGTGCGTTGAAAAGTTCCATTGGTAACTCTGAAAGGAATTCTAGTAAATTCCCAAAATCGTCTGCAAGGTTCAAAGCTGTATAATATCTTTCATCCTCTCTTATCGGAATTTGATGATACGCCGATTGGAGATAGATTTGTGTGTACCACTTTAAGTTTGCAATATGGTTAACTACATCATCGACTCTTGGGAATACCCATACCCATGCATCCAGCTCAGTGCAACGATTTATGGTTCGGGAATAATCGATGCACATTTTTTATATGTAGTCAAAAATAGTCTCTTTCTATTCTCATTATTCAAATCGACGATCTGAGCGTCCTCATGGCGGATGAGGAAACACTTGTGTGAATTATATTTTCCTTGAGTAAATGATTGATTTCCTTTGAGATGAATTTCGTGTCAGAAACTTTAAGCCTCCTAGATTTTATCGCGACAGGTTTACAGTCTGGTGTGAAATTAGAAAACAAGAATATTGGATCGATATTAGCTGCCGCGACTCCATAAATTACTAAAGGTGATCGCTCCCCTCTGAACGCTAATTCCACAGACGAGTGATGGCGCAGAAGATCGTGTTCGATATAGATAGAACGTCGCGTTTTACGTTCTTGTAGTTATGGCCGGGCTAATACAGGTCTGCTTTACAATGTCCACGAATCTGGGAGCTGAGAGACGTCGAAGCCATTTGGACTTGGCCTTTAGAGGGAATACGACTAGTTTTAGAACATCAACTAAGCATTCACTAATGAAACTTCCAGTACTCCCAGTATCGATTAGAGCGTTATTTCACAACTGTTTATGGTAGCAGATACAGTTACTTTAAATAGGTTAGAATGGTTTGCTGAGTTATTACACGTGATATTGCTAGATATCCTGGGATTCGATTCTTTAAACATATTAGACTTAGGCGGTTTATTTAGTTTAGAGTACAGACATACCCCCCCAAAAATGGCCCTTCTTACCGCATCCCCTGCAAATTACTTTTCTGGCGGGACATTTTGTACGAGGGTGTCTTCTGTTTTCACAAAAGTAACACCTGCTGTTGATAGCTGCGATCGCCGCGGGAGAATTCGTCCGCGGCGAATATTTCGTAGACCGATGAAAATTTGGTCTTGAAACAGTTTAATTCTTCCCGATCTTGCTTCTCGTTGGTCGCATGTACGCTCGAGTATGAGATGTACGACACTGATTTTTTTGTGCTAATTCGAGTGACCTCGCCTGTTTGTCAGCGTCAGATGAGGTTAACGCAGAATTTTCTAGACTCGTTGCCAGATATGAGATGATGTTAGACCTGTGATAAACGAATCTCTGATGTAGTCTTCTTCGTTCTTTTCAGCTGATACCGCTTTGACTGTCTTAATTCCTCCAAGTCTTGATCAATTTTTCTCCAGCTTGTTAATCTCTTGTCACTAATCCATGTCTAGCAAATATAGTATTTATTGGTTTTACGTAAAGGTTTTTTTAGAGAATCGATCGTCACCGTGTATTTTCCATACTTACTTACGTATTGATAAATTGAGTATGAAAGGAAGTTAACAAGCAGCTTCAACTTTTCCTCTTCAGTAGCTTTGCAAGCTAACAAAAAATTTTCGAATGTGTGAATCCAGTGGGTCCACTTTGATGCTGAATCTTTCTCATTTGGTTCTAAACTGAGACATTCTGGCTTAAGTAGGCGATCCATGGCTTCCTATCGTTTAAAGTCAAATAAATTGTAATAGATTGGTTAACTTATAGAATTAAGGCTTTATTTGACTTTAATACAAGCACAATTTAAATAACACGTTACATTTTAAGGAACGATAACAAACTAACTGTATAGGTAAAGTCATATGTTTTTAAGAAGAACAATAATAAACTAACTTTATAGGTTCAGTCATATGTTTTATATGACAAGTAGACACAAGAAGTCGAAGAAAAAATTGACAAAATTTCAAACAATTTTTCTAAAGAACTACCTCAATAGCTACAATCCTTCCAATTTTGTTTATACTCATGCCCTATAAATTTGTTTTATTCATAGCATACCCACTGTAGTAAACTTGTAAGACTAGTAAATCGAAATGTACTCAACTGATTCTGATGAAATTTTCAATAAAGGGGTACATTATTAAATATCAACATGGCCTAAGGACACAAAAGGGGTTAAATTCAAGGCCCAAATCTTAAAATATTATTTTAAATTTCAAAAATTCTTTCAAAGTATAACACATATCTCACACAGGTTTCCCTCCCAGATGATTTTCACAATGTTAACACTAATACGAGTTCGACCCTAGTATAATGAGGGGTCGGACCTACTGGCAAAACTTTTAATGCGTAATTTTTTTTTAATTTATGTACATTTTTTTTCATATGTTAAGCTAAAATATTTCTTTACTAATGCTTTTATTTATTTTTCCAGTGATATCATTTTACTTCTTGCTTGTGGTTAATACAGCATACCAAAGAGAAATTGAATCCCAGGAATCATGAAAGTAGAATGTTTCGAAAATAAATATTTTAAAATTAATTTGTATGTATTTGTAGTAAAATAAGTAAGTAACTTGATATGATCTAATTTTCTTGGATGTTTTTTGTTTTGTATTAGTAGTACTCATATGATTTACATTACTTTCTCTGGGCATGAGCCAAAGATCTATGTTAATATATTATTATGTACAAACTGTATAATGTTTAATTGGTCTATCTTGAGAATAACTTAAGTAAATGTAAATCATTGTCACGTTTTCTAGACATTTTCTATCTTAAATTAAATTGGTGGAATACAAAGTGTTACTCCATAAATGAGAAAAGACAAAGAATCAATAAATTAGAGATTTAAGAGGTAGGTAGATAGGATCGGGTTTAGGGAAGATCAACACTTAGATTATTACGCCCAGACATTTAAGAGGTTAGGCAGAGATAGAATAGTGTTTGAAAGAAAATGTGGCCCTCTTTCGCCTGGGCACTTGCCAGTACCAATTAAAATTTGCCTTTATTCCGCAAGTTGTCAGATTTATCGATTGCGGTAACCAGGGAAGTTGGAGGGGAGATCGAGAGGGCAAAAGAAGAAACATCGAAAGTCGCCGTAGGGTTATTTGCTGAAAGTGCAAACGGAACAAAAACACATGTGGACTGCAAAAGGCAAACTTGCAAAAATTATTGGCGGAACAAGTAAAAAAAGATAATTTCAAAATCCGGAATTCCCCGGAGCGTCGGTCATTTCCCTGGGTTCAAAAACAGCGTTGAGAACTCTCCCCAATGCAAATTCCACCAAGTGGAAGTGAATTACAGCGCGATCTAGCAGAATCATTAATAAACTCTGTGAATGCTGATAAGCATACATAGTGCTTAAATATCTAGCAGTTATAATTGCTTTAACAGTCGCTAATACCTTATCTTACTTATTATTAACACTATAGAATATGCTGAATGTAAAACGTATTTTATTATGTTACGTAGTATTTTACGAAAATGTATGGTCAAGTTTTCATTGGTTACTGATGACTGACTACTAACCTAAAAAATGAACTAGCAAAAAAAAAAAAAAAAAAAAAATAGGGAAAAAATATAGAATTTGAAAGGTTGGGTTTTGTGGCTTCCCAAACATATTTGAATACATGTTGCTAGATATTTTACAGTTCGGAATTTTTAACAGCCTTTAATTTAAAAGACAGGATAATGATCGGTTCCCGATCAAAATTTCTCATTACTGTATCCTCTAAATGCTCAGAAGTGTATATGTTCCATAATTACTTTCATTTTTAATTTTAACGCCTAAAGACAGAAATGTTTTGAAAGTTGTCTTTATAGGACATTACAATTCTGATATACTAAATTATAAATCTGTTATTAATTTAATAATTAATAGCTGAAATGTTAACAATTTAATTGTTTGATCTACTAAGCATGCTCCTTCAATCACCCTCTCCAAGAACAACACTAACGTACTCACACATCAGTTTGTAAAAAACAGATAAACACATAAATTTGGTTTTCTTATTTTTTCATTTGAGGATTAATATTAACATTATTTTTCAATAAGATCCCTTTAAATACTTACGTAAACCAGTTTCGTAGTTAACTTTTTTTCTTCAACATGAAGATGCCTTTTGGGATTGTGTTAAAACATTTTTTTTTTCTAAACGGATCTTAATAGAAGAAAAGAACAATGTAAATAAAAAGAAAGATTGTTAAGAGAAGGCTGGCTTAGCCTTAATATCTCTCAAGCCTGGAGTCGACTCAAGTCTCCCTTTTCATTTCAAGAACGAGCTTTTATCAAGAAATCATAAAAATATAGCTAGTACTATACCATTGTAGTTTATAAAAGAATGGTTACCTGTAGATAGCCCCATTGATCCCGAGTGGTTTTACAGGAAATATAGAAAAGAAAAAAAAAAGAAACGTGGTGCTAAGGGTGGCCTAGGAGGGAAGAGCGTTCACCTTTTCAAATGTCTTTGTTTAATATGTGTTTTCGTAAACATGTTAATGAAGAATATGCATGTCAGAAAATTGCATTTTATTGTGTTCAATAAATTATTTATCGTTATCATTGTGCTCAGAATAGCGAATAATCCTCTTGTTACACGTTTAATTCTAGTAAAACTGGTAAATGTTACCAAATAATTTTTTGCTTTGATCTTTGGATTTTAAATAAAACAGATTGAAATAAAGAAAATACTGTTTCAATAAAAGTCTCATGTGTAATTAAGGACGCCAAAAGTAGCGTCTCCAACTTATTAAAGTCTTAGTTTAAACTTCAAGTAAAATTGAGAATTAAACATAGTTATTTTTTACCTTCCAGAGAATGAAACACTTTGTTTATAACAAAGTATTAGGTATTGTCTTAGCAGACTTCCTTCCTGTAGTGAAATCAAGCTATTCGCGTTTGTACTGTGACTTGACTTTCGAAAACGTTCAAGGGATCTTCTGCGATTCTACATTGGAGAAGCTTTAAATGTGGCCCAATAACAAAAAGAAAAAGGTATGTAAATATACATCAAATTTGTCTATATGCGCTCCGGAATTTGCAATTTTTAAAATAACGAGAGAGAATTCAGTATTTGAGCTTCATTTTTTAAACCGTTCGAAACGGCTGAAATCGGACGAGAAGGGAATCAAAATTTAAAATAAAAATATGTTTGTCATTAATAGTCTTACGAAAAAAATCCATATTATAAAATAAGTGTAAAATGTATATTTATATTCTGTAGCTTAAAAACATAAAGCAAAAAAAAACAAAACATAAAAAATTAAAAAACATACTTGTTCGGCGGATCTTATTATGCCTAAATTATAGAAACCAAAATCATATTTAGGTTTTATATCCTTGGATGAATTCACTTTTGATTTCAAGAGAAAAGATAGACTAGAATCTTAAACAATTTGTTTGAAGTTTGAATTACGATAAATCTTAAAGAACAATATTAGTGTAAAATAAAATTCTCCAAAGTTTATGCTTAGTAACTTTATTATGAAGAAAGCTATGAGGAAACTTGTACGAATGCAATTTCGATTGCTGAGCGCTTCCCCCTCTCCCCTTAGGTAAAATTTAGTGGTCAGACTTTTTATATTCATTGCTCTCTCCGGCACATAAATTCACTTTATTTATTTTCTCTCATTTTTACCTATATTTAATGAAACACGGGAAATCTACTTAGATTAGATTTGGCGGATTTTTTAATCGTCTATTGTCAATATTAATAAGTAGTTACTTTTGAAAATCAGGCAATCAAGTTAGTGGGTTATCTGAATGCAAAACTTATAAATGTTATTATTACAGATATTATTATTACAAGCATTTAGAAATTCGGCCAGTGTATTATTAATTATTATTATAATTTTTAATAATTATTATTAACTAAGAAATCGGTGGCAGGAATTCTGCTCTTTCTTCTCCTACCCTTTGAGACATGGTGTACCCATCGAAGACTACTTCGCCATTTCGCCCAATTTATCCACTCTATTTTGATTTGCTGGCAAATTCACCCCATTGGCGAGTAACGTTATCCATTTTTCACCACTGTTAGGCATAGCGTTTTCTAACTGATAAGAAAGCAAGACTAATTTCTTATCTCTGATGAGATCTTGGCTTCATGATGACATAGAGACGGATTTCTCCATTGGTAACTGAGGATAACTGTTCTTCGTTACTAACAATGGCGTTCGTAATGGATGGCTGTCTATTTTTCCCCATAGAAAAATAAGCTTCAATTAATGTCTCGAACAGCTGACTGTTTTTTCTCATTGCCCAAAACGATAATTGTCAATAGAAAAGACTACCGGCTGTTCCTCAATAGGCCAGTGATTATATCATAGCCTGATGCAGTGCCCTTAGTCAGCATGAAAATTATATCTCTGCCCGCAAAAGACTGCGGCATTGTGTCCTCAATTTTTGAGTATTTGTCTAGTTTTCAGGATCTGCCAGGATCCTTCTTTGAGGGGATTAAGAAAATACTCCTGCCTTCTCTCTGTTCGGAGGCGGCCCAAAGGGGTAAGATGGTTTGAGAGATACAAGACTCTGTCAGTTACCGTTTACCTTTTACCGTGAATGTATGAGATACATTATAGAGCTGGATTGGATGGGCTAAACTCTTTACGATATGTGAGACGCCTGCAACACCAAAACATGTTACGAGATTTTTATGGGGCTCTTGTAACTTCATAGTTTTTCTTTCGAGGTTTTTTTTATTTTATTTTAGAGTGTTAGCCTCCCTTAAGCCACTTAGAGTCATGTAAAGGGAGGCTATCTACAGGTTGCCATACCATTCTAAACACCCATGGCTCTGGACAAGCTATTATTTATAAATGAAAGATTTCCCTGGGCAGAATTCGAACCCGCAGCATCAGTATTGTGAGACCCGAACGGATCCCTGAGCTACTCTGGCGCTCCTTGGCGAAGGTTTGAACTACTATATCTTTCCTCTAAGATGATTTTAGTTGGGGTTCGGTCGAGGTAGATCCAAAAAACACAAATAAAAAATGTATTTTTTTAATGAAGGATTATCTGCCAACGTTTCGGCTTACATTGTAAGCCATCTTCAGGGCTATCATGAAGATGAGAGAGGACGTCCTGTCCCTAAGTTCACATTTCCATGACTGA
>KZ807315.1:0-10319 GCA_000696205.2 Oncopeltus fasciatus | reverse complement strand
ATATATATACCATAAGTAAGTAGAATATTTTATATCAATTAAATAAAAATTGATAAACACTAAAATAATAGCGAATAGTTGAAAAAGTGAGGGTTTCTTATCAGAGAAAAATGTACTGCTGTTTTAAATTAGCATAAATACAAGGTCGTTTCCACTTCATAGTTAGGTATTTAACTCTTGGGATAACTTCGTCCCTCCTTTTTTCCTTTTGGACAAGTCTAGAGTCTCTCTGAGAGAGACTTATCTTTCACCCTCGATTCTTATCCGGCTTTAAATATCAAATAAGCCCTATACTCAATTCTATGTTCATCATTAATTAAGTATAAGACTTATTTGATTAATGATGAACATAGAGATTAAGTAACATGGGAAATCTGCTTCGTTTACGCTTCTTATTTTATTGATCAATAGACGAGAGACGATTGTACTTTGCTTATCTCACTCCAATTATGTATCCCTCTCATGATGAAATTTCATTAAAGTTATTCCATAAAGTGATTTTAACATGATATTGTGTTTTATTGTTCGATAAAATGCACAACTAGCCAGAATATAATTTCCCTCTGCTGACTTTAGTTGGAATGAACCTTCAATTTGGTTTCATTTATCGTTTCTACTAAAGTAAAACTGACAAATTGAAAAATCTATGATAGATTTAGGAATATTTATTACGTAGTATTAGAAGTTATTTTATTTAGTTACTTAGTACCGACCTGAGAATAGCAGTATCTGGTCAAAAAATGGACAGGATCACAATATTTATTTTACTCACAAATAAATAATCACAGAAATTTTGAAATTCCTAAAGTTCTAATTATACTTATATTAAAGTTTGAAAAATCACCTTGGGCTTATCTTGATGTTATGTTTTGTTGCAGAAAAATCCAAAGTATTTTCGTGGATGGCTGATAACTTGCATATTTCTAATATTAGGAAAAGCTATCTCAACCATTTGTTTTGCCATTTTCAGGAGCATACTGTTATTTATTATATCATTCTTTTATACGGGTATGTTAATTTAATAAACGATAATAATTTTAAACAAAAAAAAGTTTGTTGTATCTCTCTCTGACTTGTTTTAATGTGGATTTCTCTCTAAAAATAATTCTCCTAATTCTCTAATTAGATTATCAAATTTATTTATTTCTACAGAATCCAGTATGGTTGATAAATGTCCTTAAATACCAATTCCATTATATGGAAAACACGTTGGAAATTGATGCTTAAGAAACCTCGTTGACACGTTCAGAACTAACTCATGACATTATGTTACTTCCGTAGTAACCAATGACGTCAACACAGAACTTACTTCCTGCCGGGGAGGGTGCGGTAGACTGCCTGCGTCTGCTGAGTGATGGTTCTACGTCGAGGTCATTCGTGAGCCTACTGTCCGAAGTCCTAAGAGAAGCCATATGAGATGGCCGATCCCTGTGTGGCGGTGTCCTCCAAGAGATAGGTTAACTTGAGATAATCAATAGAGATTGTCATCGGACTTGAAGGCAGCTGAACGGAAAATCCCTTCTCCACTCTCGAGAAGGCAGGATAAAGGCCAGAGTAAAGAGGAATCAATAGGTGACGATGAAGTTGTTTGTGAAGAAAACATTGCTGCAATACCGAAGACCTGGGCGAAGGAACTTCTTGTATGTACTGCTGCAATGAGGTAATGGGAAGAGATCCTTCTTGGTCTGACTAAGAGAATTCAGAAACGTTTCGGTATTGTCAGTGCGTCTTGAGGTCTCAAAAAAACTAACCAGGCAGAAGCACTGTATGTCCAAAAGTCATCTAAGCAGCGCTAGCTCCACTATCTTCCCTGACTACAGACCTAGGCCAATAAGGACTGTGGTTATTACTGTCATCCACCCGTCTTTGTTGAGAGCTGTCATGATGGATGTCTTGAGGAATCTATGCCTTCTTTTTAAGCACCTGTTGAATTGCGGATAGTACGAGGTGATATGATACCAAAGTATACCCAAGACCCGATACCCAAAGGTACCCCAAATATCCAAGTAAGATTGACGAAGAGCTTCGGTTTAAATTGACTTCCCTGGTCGTTATTAATTCTGACCGAAGTATCATATCGTAAAATCCACATATTCACCAATGCATCTGCGGCATTCAAACTTGTAATTTCTGGATCTGGATCGCCTCAGACCAAAGGATCTATCAATGATAGTCAGATAATAGCTTTCTCGTCTGACGATGGCAGTGGTCAAGTCCACGTGGAAATGCTCGAATCTCGAACTGGGAGTAAAATTTCGAGGAGGGGATGTTTCTTTAACGTTAAGGGAGCATTAGTTTTGAAGCTCGAAAGGCGGGTTGGTTGAGTCCCTGAAAACGACTGAAGATAATTGTCGCATGGACTCTGGTACGTATGGTCTGGCGAAAGTTTTGAGGTTTACCAAAGGATATGAATAGGGCGACTGTATCTGCCAGGAAAAGTTTGAGCGTTGTGGTGGTGGTATCATTGTGTCATTGTGTCGTCCCTGTTCATCTCAATATGGATTGGCCTTTTCCTAACTGCTTGGTGGACTGCAGATTCTCCCATCAATTAGCTTCAGGAATTTTCCCTGGCGGCACTGTGGCTTTCAGGTTGGAGATGTCAGTGCCAACTGAAACGGTTATCCTCTAGAGAGTAGACCGTTTAAAATATATCCTATTTTTTAAATGGTTATCTTTCAGTTTATTTCTAGATGTTCTCTGTCGATACTGAACTGTCCTATTGAGAACTATTTTTTTGTTTCAACGCAGTCCAATAATCTTAATCTTAAAAGTCTTAATCAGCATTTTTTCCCTACTTCCTCTTCAATTAAGATTTAGTTAAAATACCCATACTTCCAGTTTGATGTTCCTTGCTGCTTTCCGTCATTTTATTAAACTTATCATCGCTCTTATTTCCGTTGAATTCAACGTTCACAACTACCTGTCTGCAGTCAACGATGAACTCTATTTATCCCCAATTCATCCCTTATCCTTATGGTAAAGCAGAAATTATTTTTTAGATCTGTTGCGTCTCTTGGGTCAAGGTTCTATCAGACAAGTTAAGTAATCAGGCGTTTGTGACCAGGAACCTCATTTTCCCCCTGACGTTACAACACTACAACAATTATTACCGAAATAACCGAATTATACTTTTATACTTTCATTAAATGAATTATTCCTCCTTCTTTTCCTTTTGCATTATGATTATAAGTAAACATTCTGTCGCTTATTTTTAAAGATAAACAAAGATAACTTGACATTTTACTAGCTTATCTTGTCTTTAGCTCTTTTCCCAATTGTAGCAGCATGGAAGAGCAAAGCTTCTCTTGGCACATCGTTCTGGGAGCATTAGGATTAGTATTAGAATAAAAAAACATTTTTACCTAATCGGTAGATTAATAATAATTCTGATTTAAGAAAATAATAATTTTCCATTGACTTTTTTTATTAACGGATCCAACAAGTCTGTTCTATGTGAGTGTATGTGTCTTTTGCGCAATTATTATACAATAATTCAATTTTTTTAATTATTAATTTTCAGGTTTCCATGTCTACTATTTCTTTGTTGTGAACTCTTTCTACCAGGAAATGGATGATGGAGGAAGGCACTACTGAATTGTCTCTAATTACAGATGAGATGAAAATTTCATAATGATTTATTTTTCATAAACATGGAAAAAATTCCCAGATGAATTTATCATTATTTATATAAATCTGAGTTACCCCATCAGTTTTAAAAACAAAAGGAATATAAAGTAAAACATAAATCATAGATTTATGAGTAATAATAAATTATTTCTGTATTTTTTTATAAATATTTGTTTGGTTGTGGTTTATTATCCCACGTAAATTTTTAACAATTATTGAGAAGGAATAGAATAAAATAATCTATCTGTCCCAGACAGGACTCGAACCTGGATCTCCTGCTATCCGGGACGGGGTGGTAACCATTACACCACCGGGACGAGCTAGATATCTTATTAAATTCCCACTACAATAGTGAGAGCCTAACCCACGAGAAAGACGAATACATCGTCTTAAACTCGAAGGAGCTGACATTGTCAGGCTATTTGTCGACTCTCGTCATTTACTTTTTTAATTTTTCTTTATAAATATTTCTTTGGTTGTGGTTTATTATCCCACGTGGGTTAGGCTATCGCTTTTTTAGTGGGAATTTAATAAGTTATCTGGCTCGTCCCGGTGGTGTAATGGTTAAGCACGCCGGCCCGGATAGCAGGAGATCCAGGTTCGAGTCCTGACTGGAACAGATAGATTTTTTTATTCTATTCCCTCTCAATAATTGATTATTTATTTATGTTTGATTCAAATCAATAATAAGATCTAATAATAAGACAGTAGAATTTAACTCAACCCAAATAGCGTATTTTTTAGCCAGGTTTAAAATGAAAGATCCTGAGAAGATTATATGGTGCAGTCGGAATTAACGGAGACAGGGGAAGAAGTGAGAACATCTAAAATGCTTAAACAAAGACTTAGATAGCGGTTCATGTAAGAAGGATGAATCCAGACGAAATCCCATCTAAAGTATTATCGGGGCAAATATCAGGAATCTAGAAGGTTGGAAGCCTCTGGCTCTAATAAAAAGATTGCGTTCCTATCGTTAATAAGTTAATTAGCATTCACAATTGAAACGCAGCAACGAGAGGCAGATACGACTGGCGATCATCATAGGAGCATGCCAAGACTCAGTTTGCGGATTGAGAGTTATAGGGTACAGAAGTACTCAGTGTTAATAGATATTTTGTAGAGCCAAGAAGACTTAGTGGAAAGAGAACGTAGAACATAACTAAACAGCTGGGTCAACGAATTATCTAGGTGTGCTGCAAACCACCCATTCATAAATATTGTCAGGGGGTTGAATGTTAAGACTCTCCTTGACAATAAGTGAACGATTGTGACTAATGCGTTTGATAATATTTATTCGAGGTCGAAGCCAGACATGATTATTTTGAGACTGATCAGCTATGGATGATATTAAATCGAAACTATGCTAGTCATTAATTTAAAATCTTAAAATGGCTATCAGTTTGTGTAAACTTGATTTAAAGTAGATCTTTTCACCAAGAGCTTTTTCAAAATACCATATACTATTATTAAGGACTTAACAATATATCAGCTGAGATAAAAATGCAAAGTCAAATTACGAATAATATATTCAAAATAAAATATTAAAAATAGAATAAAATGGAATGAAATTCTTACAACAGATCAGTTGTTGGTGCTTACCCACCATATATATATATATATATATATATATATGTATATATGTGTGTCAATGCTCTACNAAAGAGTGGTTAGTACTCGGATTATTGTAGCTCAATGCACATCTACGCAGCTAGGAAAAGCTGGAAGCGAGAGCGAGACCTCAAGAACCAAGGGTGACGACTAGAGGGAAATGGCGGGACCAGCAGAGATGGCGATGAATGGCTATGTAGAACTTGCTGGAGATAAGTTCAGGTCTATGTAAGCTAAGGGGTAGGGCTGATGAACGGACACTGGAGTATAGAGCTGGACAGTGGAGACGGGACTGGAGATGGAGACTTTGCACCTAAACTAGTGGGCTGAGGTAATGAAAAAGTTATGGAAGGCTAAATTAAGTTACACAAGAGTAAATAAATAGGAAAACCCCAATAAAATATCCCAAAAATGACCTTGATTAAATATGAGATATCCATATTTTGAAAATGTTCAATATTGAGATATATTAGAGATTACCATTTGAAAAAAAAACAAAAAAAAACTTTTATTAAATGCATTTAATTTTGTAGAAACTCGAGCAATTGTCTATTTTTTTATCTATATTGCGAACTTAACAGATTAACAATTTCTTTAGGGGCGCCAGGCTAGCTCAAGGGATCCGTACGGGTCTCGCAATCCTGACGCCGCGGGTTCAAATCCCGCCCAGGTCAATCTTTTATTTATAATATAGAAGATTGTCCTAAGCCATGGGTGTTTAAAATAGGGTGGCAACCTGTAGATAGCCTCTTCCTCCATGACCCTCAGTGGTTGAATGGAAGGGCTAACACGCAAAAAAAAACCCAAAAAAAAACAACAAAAAAAACAATTGCTTTACTCATAGTAAGGGGCATCGATTAAATACATTGAGAATAAAGAAATAGTCTTTAATTCTGTAGATATTGGTAACAGGTTAAGCAGAAAAGGTTGAAAAAATATAGCGAGACCCTCTTGATTCTGTCATCAATAGAGATTGTTTTACAAGCGGTTTGAATATTTCAATATTCTTTAACTTCTTTTTGATATAATTAACTAAATTAAGAATTCAAAATCTACCTCTATGTAGTCCAGAACAACTAAGAGATGAATTAATGAATGTGGAATACACATGTGGAAGAGTACATCTGAAACCCCTTAAGTCTAATTAAAATGCTCCAAAAGTCTACTTCAAAAGTGCAAGGGAACACACGGTAATAATAAAAATGATTTCGAAAAAAAAGTCTAGGCAATTTATTGATGATAATAGGGTAATAGTGATTCAGCCAGAAAAGTGAGTGAAGTTCTTCAAAAATAACTCCTTAGAAGTAAGCAACTATTTTACGGCGTACTTAAAAAAAAAAGCGATGAATATCAGCAATGTTTTGCCTTTGTTTTTTAATGTTATTTCGTTTACGTTTTTAAAAAATAAAATCTTAAAATAATGAGATATTGAGCAATAATTAAATAATTATAAATAATAATTAATTAAAAATAATTATAACAAACAGGTTAAGAGAAGGAAGATGGAAAAAATAAATAACACATAATTAAACGTATAAAAAACAACTTTAATACTTAAAAATAATACTTGAATTGGTAACTTATAAAATTATGCCTAGGAAAGGTACAAAAGGACATTCTGACTGGTTTTCAAGTCTCTTTAGTGATGGTAGTGTTTGGCAGAGAGAGCATATCCGCCACCGAGTCCAAGACCTTTTCCGATTCCGATTCCTCCACCAAGACCGTAGCCAGAGGAGAGGGAAGAAAGGCCGAGACCAGATATTCCATAGCCGGAACCAAGGGCGAGACCTCCGGAACCAAGGGCGAGGCCAGAGGAGATTGCGGGACCAGCAGAGATGGCGATGGATGGTGCGGAAACAGCAATGGGCTGAGGAACGACTACAGGATGGGGTACTGAGACAGGTACGGGCCTGTTGACAGCTACTGGGTAGGGCTGAGGAACGGACACTGGGTATGGGGCTGGGACGGAGACTGGGACTGGGTGTGGGACTGGCACGGGCTGGGGCCTTGGCACCTCGACTGGAACAGGCCTGTTGATGGCTACTGGGTAGGGCTGTGGCACTGCTACTGGGTAGGGCCTGGGGACAGAGACTGGTACTGGCTGGGCTACAGGTACTGGCACAGGGCGGTTAACTGTGACCGGGACTGGTACAGGTTGAGGTACTGCAACAGCAGAGCTCACAGTGTTGACTGTGGTCGGGACGGCGGAAACTGCTCCCAAGGCCAATCCGGAGCCGATACCAGATCCGAGAGCCAATCCGGAACCAATGCCAGATCCCAGAGCCAATCCGGAGCCAATTCCGCCTCCGTAGCCAATTCCGCCTCCATAGCCAATACTGCCTCCGTAGCTAATCCCGCTTCCGTAGCCAATCCCGCTTCCGTAGCCAAGACCACCACCATAGCCGAGACTGCTGATCAGACCACGCTTTTCCTGCTTCTTGCTATTTGGCTCCTCGCACAAACAGTTCACGAGGAGGCAAGACAGGACTACCTGCAACATCAAAACCAGCTAAATCAATATCCACAATATCCTATCCAGAGGCTTTTTATTATTTATAGCCAAACTATAGTCAGTCTATTAAATATCAGTGGGCAAATAATAAACATTCTCTACTTCTATTTTATTGATATTGAGAATAAACCATTAAACGAAACATTGCCTAATTTTTAAACAGCAAAAAAAATTTTTTTTTTCGATAGGTAAGGTTTATTGAAGTTTGAGATAGGCGAGAGTGAGAGTTTAGATTACTAAATAATAATAATTATTGATATTTAATTTGAAAGCAGTACCGCTGGATCATTAACTAATGAATGCTGGAAGGATGGCATAGATTAGCCTTTTTTTTAACTTCTTCAAATATTTTTTCATTCGAATAACATAGAAGAACATATATACATTCATCCTTTTTTGGAGATTGCATAAAAAAAAAATTAATAAATAAAAAGAGAAGGAAATTAAATAAAACGGATGTAGATGGCATCCGTAAAGATTAATGCCCGCCCGTAAGTAGGCCATCAGTCGGGACTCTTATCCTTATTAAGCTGGAGAAGAATCGCCGTTCACGTAACCCGTGACTGGATCACTGTTATATCAGAGACGGTGACCGGACAACCTAAAGGTCAGCTGATCAAGTCCGGTCTCACCCACCAGACTTTCCTGGATGCCCGCGTACATAGTTCGTACATATAGTTATTTTCATTTTATTAATGATAATTTTTCATGTATTAACCAGCGAGAAGTAAGTAAGATAAAGGAAATATATTTCTTAAACAAGGTAAATATAACCAATTAAAAATTCTAATATACATATAAAAGCTTTAATAAAGTAGTGTTTTCATTGATGAGAGATAGATAAGAGATACAGATTACTTCTTCTGCCAATATATGAGTAATATATTTGTTAGTGAGTAGACCTATCATAAATGCAATATAATAATTTGACTGCTTTTGTATCAAAATGCCAGTGTGTTCCCTAACGAAATGCACTCACGAAAGTAGTTTTCATGTTTAGATTGTTCCTCTCCTGGGGTAAAACTTGATCTGTTCCCCTCTAGATCGGCCAGCATTCTTATATACCATACAAATCCCTTCCACCTGAACCCTCTATTTTTCACCCTCCCCACAACCCCTCAATCCCCACTACTGTCGTTTTTTGTTGTTGTTTTTCTTTGTTTTTTTTTGCAACATTTATTTAAAGGTATAAAACTATTTTAAATAAAAAATTTTATTTCATTAATAATATATTTTTCATTCATACTATGAAAAAAGTGATCCTACAGACTCAAGCATAAGCGCTAACTAGTTTTCATTACATTAATTTTATGATTAAAATAATCTATAGATATGGAATCAAAATGGGACCATTTTCATGGCAAAAGGGCAAAAGGGGTCTTTTAAATCCAAAGATTCTTAACCAATGCATAAGATTTTTGATTAGTTATTTTTATAGTTATTGACAAAGCAGACTAATTTCTTTTGAAGTTTTTCTTCTATAAAAGTTTCACTACAATATATATATATATACACACAATATTCCATGATAAAGCATTCAGATATACGGTGAATCTTTCGAAGACTCACTATATGCCTAAATTAAGTCTAGGTAAGGGTGGCTTTTGAGCTACAATTATTCCGATAAAATTATTTTTGATTACTTACTTATACTATTAGTTCGATCAAGGACTAGAATGAACTTTGGGATTGAAGACGAACAAAATTTCAAAATAAGCCGAACAACTGATATAATTTTTCAGAATACGTACTCTAAAACCCACTCGGTGAGTTCATATCCCCTTATACAATCTATATTGCATTACAATGATGAAATATGGAATGTAAGCCACTAAGAAATGGAGATAATAACATGACATATGTGGGAAAAAAATGAGTTCAGTTCCCAAGTGGTGAATTAAGTTTTTATTTATAAATATGCCTTTTCTTCACAGATAAAAAATAATAAATAAATTACTTTATGTGAATTGACTAATAATGAAACGATCAATTTAAAAAATATATAAATCAGTAAATAAACAGTGAACCCTCGCCGTTCCCACGGAAGATGTAATGAACAAGTCTTCTCATGGAGGGACGGTGAGGTGAGGATCTGTAAAATCCATGTTTTCAAAAGGACTAATGTGAATATATAAACAAACTAAATTAACTAGTTACACAACTTCAATAAGCTTAGGAAAACTTTAGGCCATTTTCTGAGGCCCCAAGAATTTGTGAGGGTGTCATTGGGATCAGGAATTTAGTGATTTGGGACAAGCCGATTTTAAAGGACGTCTTGCAGAAGAAAAAGATCATTTTGAGACGAAATAGACATGAGCTTCGCCTGATAGAACCTTACAATAGCTGAGGTAAAAGATATACAACCGCTTAACACAATATCCTACATATAATGTAATGTTTTTTGTATTATTTAAGTAAGTTAATAAGTGCGTCATTTAAAATTGATTTTAATAATTTATTTCAGCTAAGTTGAAAAATAAACATTCCTAATTTTATTCATTTTTTTCGCAAAAACATTATATAAATTAAGTGAAAAAACTTTTTCTTTCGATTTTTTTTTTCGTTTCAAAAA
>KZ807314.1:463812-477569 GCA_000696205.2 Oncopeltus fasciatus | reverse complement strand
CGCCGAGTTTCACTAAGGGTGTGTGTATATTTTATTATTTATTTAATAAACTACTTTTAAAATTAATTTATACTGTGAATATTAACCAGCATATTACAAGATACAAAAAAAATTTTTTATTTTAAAATGTTATTTTGGGAGTTAGGTATATTACACTTTCACTTCTACATCTCATGTGGCTTTACCACATGAGAGAGTGAGAATTGGTCTTCTGTAGAAGTATCCTCCATTCCTCTGTATCCACAGCTCTTCTCTTCCAGCCATGTACTCCAAGTTCCCTGAGGTCTTCGTCCTTTTACCAGCTCTCTTTCTTCTACCTGGGAAAATTTCCATTCATTTCTTGGCTTCTTTATCTCAAAACACGCAGACGCCAATAAATTCTTCAGGATTAGACGATTCATACAATATCGCCATGTCTACTAAGCTCATCCAACTCTTGGTTGTTCCTCGTACGCTAACCACCTATTTCGC
Organism: Oncopeltus fasciatus; assembly: GCA_000696205.2. NCBI lineage: Eukaryota > Metazoa > Arthropoda > Insecta > Hemiptera > Lygaeidae > Oncopeltus > Oncopeltus fasciatus. Next base: position 477,098 of record KZ807314.1, on the reverse strand, counting down.
AGATAGGACCATCATTTATATGACTCTCATAACAATCTACTCGAGAACTCAGAGTGCCGCTTTATTGAGTTTCAAGCACTTAACAAAGTATAGGCTTGATTAGTGATTTATATAAATTTAATTTAGTGCGTCATAAGGCATGAACAGAGCCAGATAATATTCGCCTCTAATGGCCAAGTAATAGTCCAAAACTGTCGGGCATAATAAGTGTCTTCCCACTAGGTGTCTTAATTCATACATATAGTTCATACTCATGTATGTTCAACGTTCATAGGCATTCAAATACATTTCCTCATTCATAGTTATACAATCATTCATTCACAGGTATAGGCATACATCTTCATCGATATGAGTATTTTTATTCATAGGCATAAATTCATTTATAAGTAAAGGAATAGGTATTCATTCATTCATAGAAATATATTCATAGGCATACCCATGAATGTATACCAATAAAAGCATACCTATGTATAAATATATACGCTATATACGATTCATTATTCTTTTTTTGATCTCATCATTAACCTTATTCACAGAATTTTATTGTCTGGCATCTTGAATGACCAACAGCTCCGATGCTTAAGATCGCGTTGCCTTCATCTTGATTTCGAACTTCACATTACCAAGTATCAAATTTTTTCAATTAATTTTAAATATGGATATTTTACTGCAACAGTCTAACTTAGTAAGTAGTAATGGTTTTTCACTCCTTGGCGAAACCATTACACCATCTGCTAGTTAGCTAGATTTGTATGCACGACCTTCCAAGGAAACTTTAGGACCGATGAATTCATCTGCATGCACCTTGAGTAGTACACATAGTCAAACTTCAAAATACACCAGAGAAGCCTTCGTAATCAACTCATAAAAAAAACAAAAAAAACATCAGATCTCTTGAGTAGAATTGCGTCTGATAGGTACGAATTTAGTTCGAAAACAAAATTATACGTTTAGACAAATATAGTCTGACTCGTCACTAACTGTTAACTCCATTGACTCTCAGTACTGGCAAGGGGGAACCAAAACCCTAGAAATAAATAATTCGAGCATCCCCCTCTTAGGGGTTGTAGAAATGAGAAAATGCTATAAAGGAATGTCGTTTTAGGGGTCACAGGTATATATGTCACCTTACGGTCGGGTCTGGACTTCCTGGTACTCATGTGGGGTGGGGGTATTTCTTCCAGACTGCACTAGCCTCCAGTTTGTGAAAAGGAAATTTTTTTAACACTCCAGTCTTCCTATAACGTTGTGAGAAACATTTTTATTTTTTCTGGAATGAAAAAAGTACTCGCATACATTTTTTGAAACTAAATATTTCCTTATTCTTTTATGATTAAACAGTAATTTGAAATAATTTAGTTTCTAGTGAACTTCAATAAGGGTATTTTGGCTTTTGCTTTGAGTAGAAAATTAAGGGCTGGTCGAGTATTGGCATTTTCCACTGGGGAAACATTATACTCCGTCGCTAGGTTTTTGAAAATCCAAACTTTTGGGGAAACTCCCTGAGTGCCCCCTAATGATATTTCCGGGAGCAACCCCCTTTTCAACCCCAATAGGACCTGGAGCGGCTTGATAAACGCCTTTAAATGTATTTGGGGAAGACTTGGCAGGGGGTGGTGGAAGCGTCCGTCCTGTTTAATAACTCTAATCAAATCATTCACTGGAGCAATTGGTTTTTTCGACGCTCCAAATAAAACGAATTAAAAAAAAATCCATTTTTCTTATCAGTTTTACGCCATTAAGTATTTCTAATTCGCATATAAGAAATTAATTTTTAGGGATTAAGGAATTTCAATTTCTGAACACATACCTTGAACATAATTAAATAAATAATTGTAAAAAAAATTGTTTTTAAGTAGGTCATTCATGAACTTTGGATTTTCCAATACAAAGCTACATCGGGCTTATCCCAAGTGATCCGTTAGGGGCCTGAAGAAGCTGAGGGTTTAACTTCCACCATTGGAAATCTTTTATCTGTAAATCTTAGCTTGCCCAGTGACTTATGCGTTTAGAATAGGGTGGTTAGCTTTAAATAGCCCCCTATCCATTAATTTAAATGATTTAATGGAAGATTGAGAAAAAAAAGTTGCAAATGTATAAGCGTGAATGACTAATGCTGGAGAAATTAGTCAGAGTTTCGGCTAGGATCAGAAAAATGAAATACTCCAAAATTAATAGGCAATTATTTTATTATTGCCGATTTTTTGACTTAAATTGTAATTAATCTAAAGGGTTATTATTATTTCTACCACCAATGAATATAGAACTCTCATACCTTATATTCTCCGTCTTCATTGGTTTCTGTACACCATCTCCCGTTGGCGAGCGCTTTCGGACATTATCCATCTTCTGGCCGAATACATACGTTCACTGTCACGGTCCGTATTCCGAAGTTGAATACGGACCGTGACAGTGAACGTATGTATTCGGCCAGAAGATGGACAATGTCCGAAAGCGCTCGCCAACGGAAGATGGTGTACAGAAACCAATGAAGACGGATAATAGAAGGTATGAGAGTTAAATTGTAAATCATCATAAGGGCTGAAATACAATACACACGACAGTGATGTCTGATAGATCTCTGAGGGAGGTTTACGGTCACATCTCAGACTGCAGAACTAAAAAACCAGATGAATAATTTGATCTTACAATTCAAGGGCAATGCTCGTAAAGTTTATACTAAGCTGGAGATGTAAAAAGAATCAACTTTCCATTTTCAATTTGAAGGTGGTTATAAGATAAATATAGATAAGATTAAATTACTGATTCCATAAGAAATGCAGGAGTAGACGATAACCTAAAATATAAGTACACTTTCAACTGGCATGTGTTTACGTCCCGTCCCCCCCCAAAAAATTAAATCAAGAGAAATAAGAATAAATAATTTAATTACAAATATATATGATTAAAAATTATATGGATGCGGGTAAGAAGTATGTTACTAAGGTCTAGACAAACCGATTGGGGAAATTGGAGGGCGCTTAAGATACATTCTTTAGCATATCCTTGCTTGCGTTTTTCTTAAACATTTCATTGAATTCAAATGTAAAAAATTGATTTCACAGACATTAAGTTCAATAAACTTTTCAGCCATTAAAGGACTCACATCTCGGTTTGCAGAAATATGTTCAAAAACAACATTTGGTTTATTTATTTTATAGTTAATATTTACTTTATAGTTGATATTTATTTTATAGATGATATGTATTTTATAGTTGTTATTTTCACAAAATATAGTTGTTATTCTAAACATAAGATCGTTGTAGAATCAAGGTTTCATTCACAAAATTGCTTCAAGATAAAAAATTAATAACAAATATATAAATTTCCTTAAGTAAAATATCTATAAAAAAAAACCAATATAGATGAAATAAACAATCAAAATATTCATAAAAATAGAGAAGACCCTGTTTTTATCACCAAGCCTAACTTGGTTATTTGTGTACTCAAATTTATATAAATTATTAAGGCATGTTAATAATTAAAAAACTTTTGGGTTTTATTTGCTAATAAATGACAGAATATTATAAATAGAGATGTACAAAAATAAATGATAAGAACTCAGATAACTCCTCAATACAATTATACATGGATCAACGAAGAAAAGTGTTTAGACAATAACACTTTATATTTCATTATGTAATATTCGCTAATAAATGGTAGCCTGATTAGACTGTTTTGGGTCTGATTAATGATTAACATTATTCGAACATCAGTAAAAAGTAAAAGATTTATCCTCCCTTTCAATAATTTAGGTTCAGGGAGAGAGGGGCTATCTAAAGGTAGCAACCATTAACCCATTAATCGATAAAAGCTTGCCCAGGGCGGGATCATTCAAGTGATTGTTACTTTTGTATAGTGAAAACTTCAGAATATAACAAGAAAAACAAATGTAAAATAGTGTATCCTAGTTTACCGTAAGCTATACGCCCAGTACCGCATTCTGCCTAAGTCCCCGTGCCAGTTTTCATTGAATTTCCCTCTTTGGAAGAAGGGAGAGACGGTTATGGTGCAGATGAAAGCGCTTCCCTCAAGATTTGGGGGTCATGGAAGCAAGGTATCAAGGTAGATGGGACGAACATATGATGGCTGACTATTGTTGGAGCATCAAGCGCGCACAAACTACACTCCAGAAAAAGCTACAAACGCAAATTTTTATCTTAATTTTTAAGTACTGTTCATTAATTAAACAATTTTATATGTATGAACTCGATTAAACTTACATTAAATGTTTTGTGAACTGTATGTTTGGTACGTTTTTACTTTTTGTTCTTTTAAATGCATGATTTTTATTATTTTTGAGGATATCCTGTAGTTTAAAAAGTTGACATAATTGACAAAATCTGAGTTTATTCTCGGATTCAGACGCCAAGAATTAGTGAAAAAACAGTGTCAGATCTAACTCAAGAAAAAATGTGTTCCCCAGTGTTATTTTTTGTTTTTTATTTTTTTATTTAATAATTCGTAAATTATTGAATTCTTTACAAATTCAAAATACATAATACATAAGGGTCTCCTGTTCTCTAATTTATTCTCTAGAATGTCTTATCAAAAGTTCATAAATTGCATAACCTTATCATTCGCAGAAAACCATTAACCTTCGTCATATCTCTGTGGATTTGTTCTATCGCTTTAGAAAATATTCTCGCGGATACTCTTCAAAGCTGAGAGTATTCATTCAAAAAAATATAGTTTATTAATGTTCTAATATATTTTAATAATAAACTACTGATATATTTTCTGTTACATAATTTTTTTTTTACTCTCACTATATTCTTTTCTTATTATTTTGCTTGTCTCTGTTGTTATATTGACACCCATACAAATGCATGGATATTAGTCAATGATGGATCAAAAGCACTAATATGAGAATTTGAAAGTGGTGTGCCCCCCAGATGTCAAATTTATATGAAGAAATGCTTGATTCTCTAGAGACAAATATAGAGATCTTATTACGAAATAATTCGTTATGTATCGTACAAGCTCAGCATCATAGGCTGTAATATAAAAATTTAACAAAAAAATGACTGAGTCATGGAAATGTGAACTTAGGGACAGGACGTCCTCTCTCATCTTCATGATAGCCCTGAAGATGGCTTACAATGTAAGCCGAAACGTTGGCAGATAATCCTTTATTAAAAAATACATTTTTTAAATTAGTGTTTTTTGGATCTACCTTGACCGAACCCCAACTAAAATCATCTAAGAAGCTAAATAACGTCCATTTGGTACGTTATGTGTTATCCATCACTCTTCAAATTTGATAGGCTTTCGAACCACAGGGGGGAGCAATTCGATGTATTTTAAGTGTATAAATAAATTCGATCGATCTAGTAAAAAAATTTTTTTTTTTTAGAAGCTCAACGATTTTATTCTGATTCTCTAAATTCTTCAGATTTGAAAGGCTCTTGGCCCAAAGGAAAAGTTCTTTTTGATGTACATAATTTTCAGTGTGACAATTTTTTGACATATTCTTTCTTATTATTATCTCTAAAGTGGAAAATATATTTTTTTTTACATTCACTCAAATAAAAACGTGATCGAAATTTTTCATACACTTTATAATAGTGCGTTGTTTTAATTCCCCTAGCCGTTCTGATTTGATCCATAAAGAAACAATTATCTTCCAGACAATTTGATTGGCATAAACTTTATGAAAATAGTTCTTATTAAGTGGGAAAATATATGGTGGTCAACCAGAGACAACAAGTTACGCGAGATAAAATCTACTCCAAGGGTATGGTCCAGTTCCATGTCAACTGACCGTAAGAGAGAAGTGGTACTAGCAAGACTAAGAATAGGACACACAAGACGTACTCATGGCTATATAATGGCAAAGGATAACCCACCCATTTGTGAAGTCTGTGGACAACTTCTTACCATCAAACATATATTGACAGAGTGCCTAAAATATAAAGAAACAAGGAAAAAATATAACTTAAATGGGACTCTAGACGAAATTCTATTGGATAACGATAAAGTTATCGACTCTGTAATGAACTTTCTTAAAAAAGGGCAGGCTATTAAATCTTATCTAGATGCATTTTCAGTATGCTTCTTTTCCATTCTCTCTCGATTTTTTTTCTTATAAATTTCATAGTTTGCAAGCACAAAGAAATTACTATGTACATCCACATAATAACTATTCGCATTAAGAATTCATTACACCTGACTATGACCTATTGCTAAGAAATTCTTCTTCTTGAAAATATCTTCCCGCTTCTAAAAATATCCCTACAAAAATTGTAGAGTTTTGACACAAACACACATTTTTTCTCTTATTCTGGCAATGGAGATTAGCAAGACACTTGTAGGCAAGCAGAATCTCCCAGCCGGCTACTGACTTGCAAATAACGGCCACTTACGCAGGATTAGAGAGTGTGTGTTGACTCTCACGTGTCTTGGCGAAATGGATACAAGTCCTAATTAAAGGGGGGTGGGGGGGCGACACCAAACTGCCTATAAATATATTTTGATTTATCTCTGTAAACATACAATAAGTGGGCAATGAAAAGCTGATGCAGCGCTGCCCGAGGTAAGATAAACTGTTGTAATAACTCACTCCAGCCGGCGAGCTAGCTTCCACTCAAGCGCAGAATGAGTTATCAGCTAGAGATATACTCCATGTTTTATTTTACACTGATAATATGCTTATCGGCGTACATTCTCTATCTGGATCGCTCTCGACTGCATAGTTTAGAAATATCAAGTTTCATGCAAAACGAATATTAGAATTGATGAGAAAATAACCAATTGATCAAATTCTAAATGCCGGGGAACTTAGAGGACAATTACTAGAATTGCTTTTAAAAAGAAATTTAAGTTCATAATCAATTATATTTCATTATTATTAATGTATAAATATATATGTGTTTCCATAGGAGAATGTCGAAGTACCCATGTAAAGGGTAATAGGAAAATTGTTCTTTCCGTAGTTAAAAATTTACTTTTTTGTATTATTAAAACTTTACTTCTTTTTTTTCCCTATAGATGGCAACCTTAGCAATTATCACTGATTTTAGATAGTCAACCAAAATTCAATTTGGAGCGGTGGAAAAAATCTTTCCAAAATGGACAATTTTTTTTTCTTTTAAATGGCGTGTCAACCTTTGGTCATTAATGCCAGGGAGATATTATTAGAAGCGGGAAGATATTTTCAAGAAGAAGAATTTCCTAGAAATAGGTCATGGTGAGGTGTAATGCATTGTTAATGCGAATAGTTATTATGTGGATGGACATAGTAATTTCTTTGTACTAGAAAACTATGAAATTTATTTTAAAAAATCGAGAGATACTGGAAAAGAAGTATACTGAAAATGCATCTAGATAAGATTTAATAACCTACCCTTTTTAAGAAAGTTCATTACTGAGTCGATAACTTTATCGTCATCCAATAGAATTTCGTCAATAGTAATTTTTTTTTTCTTTAATAGAAAGAAATAGACAATTTCTTTTTCTGTCAAAAAAAAATTATGTATAGGAGTTTTAAATAATTCACCATGTCGTTCTTATGCATAAATCCATCAGCCTTACCAGTTATGTCCAAAGTTATCTTTATATAAAAATTATTTTTCACACGGTGTAACAGACAAGTTTGAAATATGATTTAACAATATTTATTTTTTTTAATATTTTGCCTCTCTCATTTTCATTTTTCACGGTGAAGTTCATCAGTTGCTAGAACATTCTTTCACGCCAAACACATTAAGGGCTATGCTACCTTCTTCCGTTGGACTTTTTTCTTCTTATCCTAATTAAATGTAGAAATTATGATTTTTAAATTTGTAATTTCTCTTAGCTATCCCTCGGCCAATTACAGGAAGCTTACCGAGAAACGAAGATGGATTACCGAATTCAGTTGCTTAATTTTTAATATTGGTGACGTTTGAGAGCATACAGACAAACACACACCAGTATGTATGAGTTTTCATGTGATTAATGTTTTTTCCCTCAGATTTCAGTAAGTGGGCGAGCTATATTGGGGCGGGGGGGGGGGGGGGGGGGGGGGGTGGCTGAAGTACTGAAAATCCTGATATATCTATAATTATAAGAATTACGAAAATATTTCAGGAATGTAATATGTGTAAAATATAATTTTCACACTTTTTATGTTACATTAATTTTATTTAAGATTTTATTTCAAAATATAATTATAAACATTTATTAAAGAAGATATTGATAATAGTATTTGATGGGTTTATCCATCTTTCCTTTTTTTTAAATAGATAAGGCATATTAGCTAATTCGTCAACTATACACAAATTGTTAGTTGCATTCGACATTTGCTGAATGGGATAATGGAGGGGAAAGAAGTGCAATTTGAATAATTTACAAACTTCTTATTTACTAAAGTTCCGAGAAAATTAATTATGAAAAATGTATTTCTAAACATTTGTGTTCTATAATAATTTGCAAGCAAGCGAAATTATTATAGAACACAAATGTTGAGAATAACATTTTTCATAATTAATTTCAATTCATAAGGATGATATTTAGGAATGTAACTAGTTTGAAAGTTTACTCCTCAAACCTAACCATTCTCCCCCAGTCGGCTTTATCTAATCTCTCCTTCATTGTTCACTTCAGGTTTTAAGACCCAATTAAGTACTAAAGCTTGCATATATCTATCTTTTTTGAAGCATAAGAAATTTGCTTAGTTGACTCATCCCTTGTGTGACGGACTTATTTATTATCCCCCCGTAAATATCTTACATAGTATAACATTTAAAACTAAATAACATCGTACAAGTGCATTACTCACATCGAACTTACAGGTAAAGCTTTCGTTTGAACGCAAATTGAAGTCCACTTTTGCCGGTAGAGGTGCGTCTGGATAAATCCTGGAACAACCCCATTAACGTCGGAGTGGGCTCGTGGAGGGTAGAACCGCCCGGAGCGATAAATGACAGTGGGCGTAGACTAACCCTGGAAGTCACATAAACTTTTAACTTACGACTATGTTCTCCAGAGGGACGTGTACATGAGATCTACCCCATAGGCGTGGGCAATGTACCTGGAGTACTCGTCACGCTGCTATGTGCGCCAAGGACGGTAAAAATACCTCGCACAGAAGCTTCTGGGACTGAACAGATATTCCTTGTCAAATTTGGGTATGTTTCAGGTAAACCCCCACTCATATTTGCTCAATTTCGCTCTTTAATAACAAAAATATTTACTTGATAAAAAAAAAACTAAATTTTCTTGAGATTCTTTACTCTAATGTAAATATTACGCACGCCGAGTTTCACTAAGGAAAATTGTATACTTAATGTATATTTGATGCATACATATATATATANACACACACACACACATATATTAATGACTATAATTTTTGGTGCCTAAGGGGTAGAATTGGAGAAAAAATATATTTTTCAGTCATGAGGAAAACTTCAATAGCTACATTCCTGAAGAATTACCCAAACTATAATGCTACAGATGACTACAAAAAGCTTATTTTTCTAAAGTGGTAAAATTTGATTAAAAAGTAATCTTTAAAATTGAGAAATTGACAAATATTACATTTAATGGTTGGAGATTCGTTGGCCGCCGAGTATTATATGCTGGAGAAAATAGTCAGGGTTTCAGCAAGGAACTGATAAATATAATATCCAAAATTGTAGGGTAATTATTTTATCATTGCCGACGTTTCGACTTAACTAGCAAGTCATCATCAGGGATATAGTGATGTCTGGAGAGGTCTCCGAGGGAGGGAAGAGTTATTGTGTACCCATTCAGGATTGGTAACGGATAGGTTTTTTGAGCATGGGAAAATTCTAAAAGGTTGTTGAATTTTGTAATGAGTCTTTTTACTTCGCTTGAAGCAAATTTCTTATATATTAAATTTAATCTTTAAAATTCCTTCTGCTCATTGCCAAACTTCCAACATTAATACTTATTTATCTGATTGAGTCTAGCTGATAATTTTATATATGAATATTATTANTTAGCCAACGCTCGACCTGAATTTCAGGCCTTCATCAGGGCTGAATATGAAAAAGAAACATACTAAAAATAGAGAAGATACCAAATAGGGTGACGGGGAGAGAGACTCTCTATTTGGAATGTTACACATATGAATATTATTAATAATTTTTATAATAATTAACAACGTTATTTACATAAAAAGTGTATTAACTTAAACTTTCTTTTAAATTCTGATAAAATGCAGTGGCATTAACTATATACGCTCACTCCCCCTTCACAAATATAATTTCTACTTAGATTTTCGTTTTTACAATTTTGTTATGTATGATAATTTTTTTAACTTTTTGCACCCTTAATTCTTACAGCTTTTTACAGCTTAAACCACATTTATGAAACATGCGAAATTTACGCAGCTCATGGGTTTCTTTTTTTTTTCTACAAAAAAGCTTCGTAAAAACATGAAATAATACTGGGAATTCACAAGTTATTGAACTGGGCAATTTATTGACAAAAGGAACCAAATTTATATCGAAAATCGACCCCAAATAATTGTACAAGAAATTAGTAGGAGTAAAATAGTGAATATAATCAAGTAGTGAATTAGTATATCTCTATTCAAGCTTAAAATCCTAGTAAATAATCTAAAAAGTTATTATGACTAACAATGAATATAGAACTACCATACCTTCTATTATCCGTCTTCATTGGTTTCTGCAAACCATCCTCCGTTGGCGAGCGCTTTCGGACATTGTCCATCTTCGTGGCCGAATACATGTGTTCACTGTCACTGTCTGTATTCAACTGCAATAATTTTGGAGTATCATACCTTCTGTAATCCGTCTTCATTGGTTTCTGCAAACCATCTTCTGTTGGAGAGCGCTTTCGGACATTATCCATCTTCTTGGCCGAATTCATGTGTTCACTGTCANCTGAAATAATACATTAAAAGGCCGTCATGAGACAAGTTGTGGTAAAATATATATTTGACATTCGCTTCAAATCAAATAGATTCCTGGTTTACTTTGACAGAATAAACAAATTGTCAAGGGCACTTGAAAGGAATAGGTTTAAGAACGTTGACGGAAGCTTCTAGACTGTTCCTGAACCCCGTCATCTGTATTAGCTCCCGGCGCCGACTATAAATATATATATGGCCGACTGGGGTGACACCAACCCCTCCTTTTTAAATATGGTGAGGGGAGGTCTGTTTCCGACCCACCCCTACAGGACGGCCTTCACATTACATCAGTCATGGCCGCGAAAGGTCGTATGAACTTCCCCTGACTCCCACTTCTCGCAGATTCAGGAGCAAATCATACCTCTACAGTCAATACGATTAGCTATAATGTCTGCTCTTATCGTTAAAGCTACGTACTTCTATGACCATTAATAACCATAAATTAATATTAAACCCGCATGACATATCTCAAGGAAATTCGCCCATTACTCACACAACAACAAAACTCCAATATAATCATAAATCAATATAAAACCCTCAACACATTTCTCAGTGAAATTATTCAGGATTATATCGTAATGGGTTCACAAATTATTCCATATAGGGCCCCATCAAACAAAAATAAAAACAAAATAAAATACTAAAACCTTAAAACATTTTCTGCGAATCCTACCCTTCCAGGCACAAACAATTTTTTCACATCGGGAACCATTGGAGATGCGAAAAAAACTCGAAGAACAAAAAAAGTAAAACTGGATTCGTTTGTAATAATGGTACCAACCGCAAGTCAATATAAGCAACCATTTTTGCTGTGTAGAACAATTTTAACCAACAATTTAATTTCCTAAGGTTAATGGCTCGTTTTGAAATACTACTCATACGTCAACGGACTGGTTAGAACCCCAAAACAAAATTGTACATAAATCATTTCTGTACAACCCCAAAAAATTGCTTGCGACGGTAGGCATTTTTCTCAATTTCAAATTCTTGATGATACGTTAAACTTTCAGAGGTGATTGATTATTCAGGGCGATTATGATAGATTACTTTCTAAAGAAACAAGCAAGAATGTGTCTGACTGCCGTCGTCCGTCGATAAATTTTTACGTTAAAGTATGTAGAAATTAATAGTTGGAAAACCTAATTTTTCATTATAATTCTCTGAAATGCATAGCAATATTAAGGAAGGTATTTACGAATGTAACTAGGATGGCTGAGTACTCACTTCCCCCACTCTTCTAGTTCAGCTGTAAGGTTTAGTAGTCTATCCTTATTGTACTTTCCGGCTTATATGATTTAATTCCTCTCATTTATGTCCATGCTAATGAAACACGGGAAATATGCTCAATTCAGCTACTTCTGTTGGATGACATTCTTTTACACCCAGTAAATCCACTCTACAGAAGAAGTGTTTACTTTCTCGTGGACAAGAAGGAACTGTCCCGGAATCAATTCCAGAGGCGATTGCTTCACTTCTGGAGAAGATAACTCTCAGAGGCCTTAAGTGCTGGAGATCCTTGAGAACACGTGTACGGCGGGTCAGCCCCCCGCTCACGCCCCCGCTGGTCATTGATCTCCTCTGTCACTGATGAGGGCTGTCGCCCGCCGCCGAAACAACGCCGCGGTACTCCTCCCTTTGTCCCATTGTCATCCTCCATTCACCTTTCTCTGGGCGTCTCCCAGCCTTCGCGGACGTCTCTGAAAGAAGAGTCGCACATGCCTGGAACTCTTTGGACGGGACTGCACCTTGTGTAACCTTGAGGCTCAGACAGCGTCTTTCGAGATAATCAGTCTCTGGATGCCCAACTAATGTCCATCATGGCGACACTTGACATTAATTAATTTCCCTAGGCGTTTACTTAAATACGCAACCAAAATATCAGCTTTGAATCAGACACCATTTTTTCTCTCATTTTTCCAAATCAATGTTATTTAATTATTTATTTATAGTTATTTAATTTACGTTTCATAAAAATAGTTAAAGCCGTTATTAATTTTTTTAGCTATTACATTGCATTAAAAAGTATCACATATTAATAAATTTGTACACAATGTCGTTTAATATTTAATATGAAATTCATAAAAATAATACAACCGATTCTTACGATCATTCATTTTTGTAAGCGAAATAGGATAAATAACAATGTTCACGTAGGCTTCGTCGGTCGTCAGATGTATTTACCATTTCATCTTCCGGGTTGGACCGAGTCAAATTGTTCTTTTTTGCCGAGCTTTCGCACATCATGTGATGGCTTCTTCAGGGCTGAAAAGAGAATGAGAGTTGTAAAGAGAGATTTTTAAAAATCCAGATGGTATATATTTACCATGTTTTATACACCAGGTGGTGTATAATCCCGGCGCGGTCTTGTCCTTGGGCGAAGTCTGCCTTCCCATTGGTTGAT
>KZ807314.1:451191-462894 GCA_000696205.2 Oncopeltus fasciatus | reverse complement strand
TGTGTGTGTGTGTGTGTGTGTGTGTGTGTGTGTGTGTGTGTGTGTGTGTGTGTGTGTGTGTGTGTGTTTATATTTATATTATTGACTATTATTTGCTAGGTAGGATTGTAAAAATTGAAAAGTCTGTTATGGGAACAACCTATTGAGATACATCTCTTCAAAATTCGCTAAAATCATTAGTTTTTTAGTTGTTTTTTTTTATTAGAGTAATAAGAAAATTATAGAATGAAAATGTAATTTTCTAACATTTGTGTGCAATTAAATCTACTGGGAGAACATACATTTACACAAATTAACTAGAATCACTTATTCTCATTGCTGCTGGTAAGAATATTCTCAATCTACTGGCTCAGTTACATTTATGTACATCTGCTTAGTTTACACAGCTCTTGCGTGACGGTAGTTTTTCAAGAAAAGTGAAAGCCATTTAAAAGTAATATATGGAAATTACACACATCTTCCGCTTAGAAACAGTTTCGTTTTGTAAAAACCAAATCATAGGTCTCCTAGAGATTTAATTTTAAATTGCTTTTGTAGGATGAAGTGAAGATGAAGAACGAAAGTAGAATGCCGCCGAAGGCATGTGTGATGTGGGAATAGGAACCTCGCGGCGGAAGAGACAGGGGTGAGAGGTTATCGCTCGCCTCTTATCGCAATCGGATATTTAGGAGGCCTAGTTTTCCTTCTAGAAGAAATACACATGTGTTTACTCTGTCAAGCTACATCTCTACTACAAGTCATGCGTAAACTAAGCGAATTTCTCCTAAATGTAGTCAATGGAAGTATTTGTATTTGAACTTTCCACTCCACCTAAACACCTGTCCTATCACCTACCGAGTTCCTTACAACACAAAGAAGCAAATACCATATAATCCGATACACGCATGAGCAGTGTACATCCAGCTGATTTACTATATTTCATAATGGGCGGTTATTATTAAGAGTAAACGACACTTTGAAATCGTACAATTATTTAACTAATAACTTCGAGAGTGCTCGTTGAGTTACTTAAGAGAGAACCCCATCTAGCGACTCTTTGTGTTGCGTGATGATGGTGTGTTGACACCGAAACCGGTTTTCAATAAAATAAATTAAAACAGGAAAAGAAAAATCGTAAAAGCTTCGGACAGCAGTAAGTTGAAAAAGTGAGATGACAGAATTAATCGCCAAGGCAAATATAAATGAGATAAAACTTCTAAAATGGCCATAAAACCCATGGAAACTATTAAGCTAAAACTATTGTAGTAGTTACTTTACGAAAGTAGATAGAAATCCTGGCAAGAAGTAACATTACTCTATGGTCAAGCACGGAAGAAATATTTATGAATATTCCTCGAGACTGTGGAACCCTACTTCAACATGTTACAACTTATAGATAAGAGAAAATGTAATTTTCCATCTATTCTTCTCCGTATTTTTTTTTTTTCATTACACTAATAATAACGAACATGTTGATGATTAATCTCCCTGTAACCCCCCACCCTCCCCCCTGCATTATTTCAAACAAAAACAAATGCATTAGGCAATTTGAAAACCGATCACAAATATCGAATTTAATTTATATGTATTTAAAGTTGTGGGTAAGACCAACTCTCGAACTTAAACTATGAAATGTTTTTTTTTTTTCTATTTATTTATAAATTTCCTTTCCCTCCCCTCTACCCCTTACTTCTCTACAACGTCAATAATTGTGACATTTTCTTATATGAACTTCACTGTTTCAAATGAAGTACTATTATTAATCTAAAGAGACTTTTTTAATTTCATACACTGTTACTAGTAATTGTATTATCATTTAATTTAAAATATGGAAACTTTCTAAAATTTTGTAAGCAGTACGTAGAGGTGGGCAATATGTGCAAAAATAAACCAAAGAAATGTGTCCGAGTATTTTTTACTGAAAAACAATTGAAAGAAGAGTGAATAATAAAAGATACAAGTAGGGTTTTCGGCCTGACGGAAAAGTTAAATATTAGAGAAGTAGGTGACGTGAGGACCAGACCGGTACAGGAAGGGGTCAATTGTAGGATGCCAGATACTTCCTTACTTTTGGAAATCCTTATAGAACCTTCTACGCCTTCCTCGGACTTTCCCTGAAGTTATAAAAGCAGCTCACTCCGACTCAGTGTAAAGTTAGTCTTAACTAGTATAAGTTTCCGTGTCAGATAGATCTTAGTGCTGGTCGTAGCCTTCGCAGTTTCGGTAACAGTGATGTGACAGTAAGGCCTTTTTTGAGGCCTTTTTGTTAATAAGTATATTTTATTTATTTTTAAACATTAATTAAATGCTGTAAATAATTTACATTTTCTTTTTATTTATGTATTAGTTAGTAAGGGCAGTAGGTTCGATTGTCAGTTTTAATTAGTAGATTTAATTATTTTTTATNACTATTGTAGTAGTTACTTTACGAAAGTAGATAGAAACCCTGGCAAGAAGTAACATTACTCTATGGTCAAGCAGGGAAGAAATATTTATGAATATTCCTCGAGACTGTGGAACCCTACTTCAACATGTTACAACTTATAGATAAGAGAAAATGTAATTTTCCATCTATTCTTCTCCGTATTTTTTTTTTCATAACACTAATAATAACGGACTACCTACGTTTAAATACAATCAATGAACTATGTCAATACAACGTGGAATTGCATTGGTTTTTGCTCTCTAAATATGCACATCTTAAATGTAATGGTTATCAGGTCCCCCAGATTACGAATTGTCACAAATGGTATTTTGCAGATCCCGGCAGGAAGAAAGGCACCGGCAGTATGCAGCGTGTACAGTTATGATATGGTGCGTGGATTTGCACGCGTTCAGCATGGAAGAGGATGGAGAACAGGTGGCTACCGGGAATCCTTTGTCCAGGATAGAGGAGGCCATCCTGGGAGCTGCAGGACCCATGAATAACAGGAATTATTGAGTCCTGATAGCTGATAAGGCAGGATGAAGGACACCATTTCCTGACGTTACCGCCGCCTCAAAACATTAATAGAGACTTATGTCTGTGCAAAAAAACGCTTATCTCTACAAAGAAAAAAAATTAAACGAGAAAAATAAGTAATACTGTGAATATAAAATGCAGCTTTGTTAAACGCACAGTGGATTGAGAAAATTGTAGACTACTCATCTCCAACTTGTGAATGTTTCTCTGAATTAAATCCCCTAAATAAATAATTAAATAACAATTAATATACATTGATTAGTTTATAAACTGAATTAAACATTTTAAAGTCAAGTAAAAACTTTCCTACCGTATCAAAGTAAAAAGGAATAAAATTTCGGCACTCGAGCTTCGTATACTGAACAGATACCGTATCTTCCATTAAAGCAAATACAAAAGGGAATCTACTTCAATGAAATTTGAATCACATATTAACAATGAAGGTAAAAGGTGGGGGGGAGGTACTTAGTCTTCTTAATTCTTGTTTATTCAAATTTTTCTGCGCTGTTTGCAAGAGTGTAACAGAATTTATCTGTTGAAAAATTAAATATTCTATTCTATAAATTGTTTTAGCACCAATAATAAGTAAGACATTAGGAATATTATTCTAATTTGTTTACCCCTAAATTATCCTTTATAATACTTCAAAAATAAAAGGAAAGACTAAACACCTTACAAAACGAAATTGAACGAAAAGGAGTGGGGATTAACTAAAATGTCAAGCTGTAAATTGAGAAAAAATGAGAGCGTGAATACTTGAAATGCCTTGTGCGAGTGAACAATTTTTTTTTTTTTTACCAGCTGATAAAGGACATATTACATGATTGTGAGAGATTGTATGGCTTCAATACACATATTCATTAACTACGGTGCAGGGGAAATTCGCTTAGTTGACGCAGCTCCTGCGTGATAGATAAAAAAAGTTTCTTAATTTTTAAATATAGATTTAGGCTTTTGAATGAAAACTCTTAAAACAATAAATTTTTTGTTGAAATTGAATGAATTAGTCAGTCTAAAGCGAACTTTAGTGGTCAGGCCATTTACAGTAATGGCTTGTAAATAAAATTTCTTCAGTTATTCCTATTTAAATAAATCTTTAATAAAATATCAGGATAACTGCTTGGACAACGCAGCTCTAATGTAAAGGACATATAGAAATATTTAAGCCCTATAAAGAAAACTGCTAATAAGGGTATTTATTTAAGAATCTAACTACAAAATTTTAGCTCATCCGGGTGTGCCGGGTAAACCCTTCCAAACAGTCAAGAGCCAGCCTTTGTGTTCCCACCGATTACACTCACCGAAGCTTATAACTTCAAATGTAATGGGAATCCGCTTCTTTTACGTAACTATTGCGTCGTGGACTTTTTTATTGCTTACATTACTCGTCTGTGTCAAAAGCAATCAGAAATTAGGATATTAGTTAAATTAAAAGATTTAAGCACCTCTGTCAAAGAGTAATTAATTTATTTATTTAGAGATTTAGTTTCCCTAAGTCCCGTACTTCGACCTAAAAATATTCGTATTTATTGTACTAAATAGAAAGTAGAATGTCTATTTGTTTTGGATTTTCTCCATTAATTACAAAATGATAGACACGAAAGCATTAAAATAAGATCGATATTTGGGAATGTCATTTGATTCAAATTACAAACTTGTTTACATGGTTGCCAGTCAATCTCATAGATTTCAATATAAAGAGGAAATTGCTATTCCCTTCGCTTTAATCGATAACTCTCATCTGATTTCAATCAAGGTTTCAAGTAATGTATCGATAATAAATTAAATATACAAGTTGTAAACAAGCTGTTTGCCCCGTCAAACATACCCACAGAAAAAAATATACTTTTATTTGGACCCTCACTCCTCATTGGCTCAAATGAGACATCCTAGAGGCATTGTTATCAAGCTGTTTACAATTATGTGAAAATGATTTCGGGATTAGTTATAAAACCTGTCGGTAGAATGCGCTGAGGATTGGTTCCGTCCAAACGAAGAACAAATAAACATTTAAATATAGAGTGACTCAGTATGTATTATTAAAAAAACCCGTCTTTATAGTACGCAGCGTAATTAAAGGATATTTCCCATGTTTCATTAAAAAAAGAAAATAAATAAGAGCAAATACAGCCGTTAAAAACTATGATTGTGTAAAGCATGTCCACTAAAGTTTGCATTTACACTGGCGTTAATGACCAAAGGTTGACACGCCATTTAAAAAATAAGAAAAAAAAAGTTTGCATACAAAAATCAGGGAAGGTAATATGTGGGCTATAATGAGCCACCCATCTAAGCTACATTAGTAAATTTCTTCCTCGCGTAGCGTTTACGTGAAAGCTTTATAGAACATGAACGTTCTTAACATTTGAAAACAAGAATTACGTTTAGCCCTATTATGTTTTTAATGAAACATTTTCATAACTCAAATATAAACACCGAAAATATTAAGATTATGAATTATGGTCCGGCAAACCCCCTCCATCCCGATCAACCGATATCAGCCATACAAAACTCATCCAGCAGTTCAGAAAATAAAAATAAAAAGCTTATGTAGCGAATTTTTGTTCACTTCTTTAATGATTATGGTCACAAACACATGTGCGTCTTTGTGGGTAAAATTTTGAACAAAACAAATTTTTAGCTTCTCGATTGTAAGATTGATTAAAATTAATAAAAATAAGCTGAAATTTTTCGAAATTGCTTATCAAAGTGAAAAACTTGATTTCCTTACTAGAGAAATTTGTTAAAATTGATTTCTTAAAATCATGGCCATGAATACAATAAATTCATTTGATTAAATGGGAAAGTTGTCTCAAACCTTAAGTTTTTTTTTTTTTTTTTTTTTTTGCTGGGTTAGCCTCCCTTGCAACCACTAAGGGTCATTGGAGGGAGGGGCTATCTACAGGTTGCCACCCCATTCTAAACACCCATGGCTCAGGACAAGCTTCTATATTATAAATAAAAGATTGACCTGGGCGGGATTTGAACCCGCAGCACCAGGATTGCGAGACCCGTACGGATCCCCTGAGCTAGCCTGGCGCCCCATAAGACCTTAAGTTTTATTAGAAAAATATTAATCCTCTACCGGGCATTATTTTACTTCAGGTAAACATTGGGCGCTAAAATAAAAATTATTTAAAAAATCCTTTCTCTGAATCGTAAAAAACAGTATTTCTAAGAGCCCCCCGCTATTTTTATACCCCCTATAACTGAAATCCAACTTGCTTTAAAATTGTCTCACCGACTTAAATTTAATTTTTTTAACATCTCACCACTAGATCTCAACCACTAAATCGGTTATTAAAATAAATATTATAAATTTAAATAAATATTTAAAGAAACGTATTAAAATAAATATGTTCTAGCAAAATTAACTGGAGGCAGTGACTACCTGGTAGGAAATATTTTATCTGTGAGTAGCCTCTATTAATACTCGTACTTAAACTCGTCAACTCTTGATGCTCTCGTTAAGAGCAGAAGCTCAGAAAGAAATAAAAATAGTAACATTCAAATTTATAAATGTATCTGGGTACATAAAAAATATCATAAAAGTAAGAATCACACGAAATTAAATGTGTAAGTTTATGAATTTAATAACAATGATGGTGGGGAATTCACAGCTCCTATGTGACTGATATACAGCTGATTTTTAGCGGGAAAATCAAGCTATTCACCAAGGCATCACGAGGTGACTTTAGAAACATTTCATCGGATCATCAATGTGAAAAGAACTATGACTATTTTGTCTAACTGTAGGAGAAGCCCGTTAATGACAGCGATCGGTCAAGAGAGAGAGAGAGAGTTTAAAGAAGAAAAACTGTATAAAGTAAAATAGTTTTTTAATACAATTTTGTAATATCTATAACAAATTAAATTTATTTGTGTATAGAACTTCAATTATTGGGAGGGACATCTTATTTTAAAATATAGAAACTAAATTCGCTGTTTATTTCAAACTGTTTTATAAACTCATTGGTTGAAATGGAGAGTTGAAAATGGAGATGAGAAAGTGGGGAGTTCAGAAGAAGGTTAAAATTTATAATATCAATATCTTTATTGTAATTTGAGTTTTTAAAAAACTTTTTAGAAAACAATAGTGTAAAATCTCATTTTCTATAATATTTCTACGAAAAATTTGTTAAAGAAGAAATATACTTACAAATAATTTGAGTGTTCTCCCACTCTTCCCTCCCGGCTAGCTAAAGTTACTATGATCAAATAAGTCATTTACCCCATTACCTATATCCTCCTGCGTGAGTGATTTTTACTTTGATTTCGATGACTACAATTTGTGTTTTTCCTAAAAACATGTAGGGATAAAATAAAACAAAAATTATTCCTTTCTACTTGGAAACAAGCAACAATTATCTTGTACTATAAATCATTTTCTCATTAATTATAGCCATTACTCAGACTCCGCCATCAAGATCATTCATGAGTCAAAGATTACTACTAACCTGTTACTGAGTGATATGTTATTTTTTCATAAAGTTACCGCAATTCTTATTGAACGACTCGTTTGAAAATTAAAAATATTTTAATGAAAAATAATGAATAAATTATACGCCCATCCATTAATTTTTAAAAAAAGCACTATTTACTACATAGTGTTTATAAAAATGAAATAAAGAAACTTGTAATTTCTTGTAATAAAAATTAATAAACATATTCACATATTATAAAAGCCTGTCACGCAGGAGCTGCGGCAACTAAGCGAATTTCTCCCTTAAACACTTGTTAAACATTTATATTTGAACTTTCCATGTCATGTAATTCTCCACACATTAAACAACTCTATGTTGAATTTCATTGCACTAAAATACATATTACGCCTGCTTCAGCTAAAAGACTTTTTCTCATGCACTTAAATTTGAGCTCCCCTTCACTCCTCCTATTCTCCATATTTGTATCCCACCTTAATCCATGAGTAGTGTAATAGAAGGGTAGAGTTGGACACATAATATGGAGCGTTAGCAATTATTCTGAGCATTTTGGACTGAAAGGATTGTATTCGTTGCATACTGGAACGCTTAGCGGCACCCCACAGTTCTGCACCGTAGGTCCAGATTGGTCGTATTATGGTCTTGTAGATGGTCAGTTTATTTTCTAATCTGAGCTGTGAGCGCCTATTTATAAATACGCTGTATAAGAGTCGGTGGCATCTGAGTCCATTCTTTTGAGTTTAATATTTTTGCCACAGATTTGAAATAAAGTAATGACTTCAAAAATAATCTACAGTTCTGTAAATGGTCATAAAGACCCAGAGGGTAAACACATGTTTGGATATGCCGCCTGATTTTTGGTCTATCGATGAAGAATGGTACCAAATTAAGATTGGGTGTTCCCAGGAGCAGAACAGAAATCCTCTGGATTTTACAAACAGAAGTGCAGAAAGAAAAAAAAAACTGTACTGTGAGGACATTTGGTTCAGGAGTCAAGTGGCCTAACTACAGTACCACCGTGCACCTAATATAATAATTGGGTTAAATCTTAATTTCAATACAATATATTTAAAGTATTACGTTATTAAGTTTTATAGTTAGGGACTTACAATACAACACATTTATGAGAGCAGTTTGTAGAATATAGTATATAACAAAATTAACATTTTTCTTAATGTATATTCATTCAAATAATTTTTGGCTTCAAATGAGCTAGCTACTTAAACATCCATGTACGTTGATACTGTATACTCTTGTTGAGTGGAAATTTTAAGTGGAAATCACTTCAAAACTTATCAATATTTATTAGAAGCCATGCAGAATATAATCACTTTCAGATTGGAATACTTTCCAATTTTTTTTAGGGTGGGGGGGGGCAAAGTATTTATTTGAAATATCTTTGTATTAATGATTTTAGAGAGGTCGACTCTATATTTACTAATTCTTGAGTGACATCACAGCATACTTTGTATTCTTTTATAAGAGCCACTTCATATTTATGTACTGAAGAGTAAACACCACTGCTCAATAACCCGCGGTAGTTAGGAAACAATTTTTTATTTCATTTTCTTATGATATTATAACATAATTATATATTTGTGTGTTTGTTGTGTGTGTGTCTGTGTGTGTGTGTGTGTGTGCACTCTAGTACTGAGCTTATTTATTAGCTTTAGCATTATTATTTTATAATAATTTAATAAATTCGCTACTTAAGCCTCTTATTGCAAAAAGTTGAATGAGTTCGTTCGTGGCAATGGAGAATTTTGAGGAAGAGAAATATTTAAATCTTAATAATTTCATTCAAGTTTTAGGCTGGACCTTATAATTTAAATATTTAACCAATGTCAGCATTTAGGCTTTTCATTGTAATTTTTGGTTTTCAATTTCGGCATTGACTCTTACTTATAACCGTCTTTAAAGGTTCAGGAAAACCTTAGATTACCCCATTCCTGCGTGACGTTTTTTTTTGTTTTGTTTCTTTGGCAAAGGAAAAAACATTTTTTAAGCATTTCTAATCAATTCCCACTGGTATTTACATAAGGCCATTTTACCGGCTAACGACATACACCCATTCCTAAACAAAGAAACGTGGAAATAATATATGTACATCTCAAGCTTTAGGTTTTATTTCATTCATTCTCCCTCACAACTATTATTCTTAAAAAAATTATCCAGAACTATCTATGCTTATCAGCTTATACAGAGTTTTTAGTGATTCCGCAATACACTGCCATAACAAGATAAAGTGACACTTCTAGCTACTGACTCCAAGGTGATCGGACCAAATGTCATTGTCCCCTCCCAATAAAGTAACTTGTTACTAACTTAATTTTTAATTTTGCTTTCTTGTTTTAAGTTTCAGTTTTTCCTATGGTGGTTTAAACTATCAAAATTTTCCTGACATCAGTTGAATAGTTTTTTGCTTCTCGAAAGTTTATATGCAGATTTGCGCAGGGATGTTTTGGGGGCCTCCTGATCCTTGCCTAAACCGAACAAAATGTTTGGAAATGGAAGAATTAAGAATTAGGGACATAGTTCATAGGAGCATATAATAGACCATTATGCTATAGTAGGTGCAATTTGTGTGATAAATCTAAGAATGCACTATGGCTGTATTATATTTGCACAAGAAAAGAGGTTATGCTAATCAAGCTAATTCGAGGATAATAAAGGGCATATTGTATGGGTTCAATATTTAACAGAAAGCGCTAAAGCAAATATGGTATATAAAACTGCGCTATGGTTTAAGGGATATGCGTATTTACAGGATTCCACATTGTGGTGAAGCAGGAATGTCAAACCAGACCAGATCCTTTTCCTTAGGTGGAATTTAAAAGAAGAGACAAGCCTATGAACCCCGAAAATTGTGGTAGGTGAATTTTCAAATTTTTGTTCCGCCATTTAGTTGTACCAGCTTTCCTTACAGCCCACAAGCTTTTTTGTTTCATCTGTACCGTTAGCAAACGCTCCCACAATCATCTCCTTCGAAATTTCTTATTTAACGACAACATGCTCATTGATGGGTATATCTATTGGAGGATCATCTCCTGAGGTAACCAAGGACGAACTCCAAACAACGCCACTATAGAGCCACTGAAGCACGTTGGAGGAAGGGCTCCTGTGAAGCGAGGGTTTGAAAGTTAAACCAATCTGCCAACTCTCCACTCCTGAGTTTTCTTTCACCCTGCTTGTTGGTCTAACAACCTCCAGGGAAGTTCCTGATAGAGGCAATGAAGGATTCCATAGGATGCTCTTATCTGGCCGAGTCCATCCGAATTTCCTTCTTCTCATTCTGCTACTCCTAACATTCTACTTCTAGCCGATTTTATTTCTATTTTTCTCATTTATTAAACATCAAGTGAAATGTACTACTCAAACTAGCAAACAGTCCAATTTCGGTTTTAAGTGTAATGTTCTTTTATTTCAAATACCAAGAACAGAATATATGTAATATATTATAGATCCGTTGAATGTTTATTCTTAAATGAGTTATATGTTAAACTTACTTCATATTAATAAGTTATCATAAATATCCTGGCATAAGATATTACAGGAGTTGTGTATTCTCTGGCTTGACTGAGACAACTAATAGAGGAAAAAATGCATCGGCCAAGAAGCGATAATGCATAATACATTTCAGCAATAATACAAGTTCTAGAAATAAATAATACTGCAAAGATACGTTTCTAAAATGCATCTTGAGCCTAAAAAAACATTCAATACTTAGAGAAACTTGGTTGTTTGAAATTAAGAAGACAAATGGATTCAAAATAAATGTAGAACATTCACAAGATCCAAAAATGCATAAAGGTCAGAAGACATCGAAATAAAATTCAAGTTATAAATATTTTATTTGGTTGTGGTTTTTTATCCCACGTAAATTTTAAACAATTAATGAGAGTGAATAGAATAAAAAATATATCTGTCCGGTGCATTTACCAGTTTAATAGACGCGTCCTGGTAGCATAACTGGTAAATGCACCGGCCCGGATTGCAGGAGATCCAGGTTCGATTCCTGGCTGGGACAGATATATTTTTTATTCTATTCACTCTCATTAATTCTTTGTAAATTCAAGTTATTTTGGTAATGTTATGACTAACTTTTTGAATTTACCTACACATTTCACTTTTATATGTGTGTGTGTGTGTGTGTTTGTAAGAAGGGGGCTAGAGTTTTCTGTTTTGCACTGTAAGTGCTAAGAGAAAGACTGAATACGTTATTGAAAAAAATCCTACCTAAAGGAGCGAAGAATTACCTGAAATATCAGATGCCAGCAAAAAATAAATTTTTCTTTCACTGCAGCAGATTTAATATCCAGT
>KZ807314.1:347006-376733 GCA_000696205.2 Oncopeltus fasciatus | reverse complement strand
TTAATAAAGTAAATGACGAGAGCCGACAAAATGTATGACAATGTCAGCTACTTCGAGTTTAAGACGAAGTTCTCGTCTTTCTCGTAAGTTAGGCTCTCGCTAGTGAAGAGGGAATTGAGTGAGATATCTAGATGGTCCTTGTGATGTAACAGTCAGCATACCAGGCCCGGATAGCAGGAAATCCAGGTTCGATTCCTGGCGAGGACAGATAGATTTTTTTTATTCTGTTCCCTCTCATGAATTGTTTATAATTTACGTGGGATAAAAAACCACAACCAAAATAAAATATCTAAATCATGACTGATTATTTATAAAATTTAATTTACTTAGTGATAAATAATTAATTATACAATAGACTACTGCCCTTGTAAACTAAAAATAGACGAAAAATAATTTTTTTTTTCCTATATTATAGAAGGGCTTTTAAAACTTCTAAAATAAGTCACTGAATATTTATCATTAAACTGTTTTTGTACGATAGCTATGTGGATTATCTCTGTCACTGGCTGCATCTTACAATCAGAATTATCACTTCCGGTCTGATTCACAACTTCTTTTACAGAAACACAAGACATAATTGTGTTGCTGGCTAATCCTATCCGAACGATAAATTTCCTCCAAAAGCTCTTAAATGCTCGTTCACAATATACCTGGCTCAGTTTGTAACTATAACTGTTGGGGGGGGGGGTCTTAGGGTTGAATTGTATGCAAATCTAAAATTCTACCTTCTCGGGAAAAAAGCATAGTTATAATTCCAAGTTACATGGAAACTGGCATTGATGGGCCGAACTGAGGAAAACAAACCTGTAAATTCTTTGTAGGGTCAAGATTCCTATCTTGGGAACCTGACTTCCCCCTTTCCACATCCACACTGGACGAAATGTAAGATATGCCTAGCAAGGGAATTATGCCTAGTAACATATACCGTACGTGCATTGTGAGGTGTCGCCCCTCTACCACGGATAGTTGGCCTAGCCTGAGCAGCGAGAGGGGGCTCTCGGAAGCCAGTGATGTGTTCCTTGGTAAGGAGCCAGACTATAATTTATAAAGTGTGTGTGCGAAGAAGGCCCTGGGCGCTCGGAGCGGGAGAAGTCCTCCGTCTAGAATTAGCAGCCGCCATATTCCCGTTTTTCTTCTTCCCATCGTCTCGGTCCAGGATACTGACCCCTCTTGGGTTCTGATTGCTTCGCACCACTCTTTTGTGTCTGTGCGTCTGTAGACAGAACTCAACAGATTGCTAATGAAGGCCGGCTTTAGAGCTCCAAGAACATCCAGACGATCTAGTGGGGAAAGCATGGTAATAAAAAATCCGTTCTCTTTAGCTCCCCAATCTTCATTTTAAAATATGTCATCCATAAAATTCTCAATTTGCCAGTGTAGTCGTCCGGGACACCCGAATCTTCTCATCCACCTATCTTAAATACTACTGAATTGATTTAATTAATTTTATTATACATATTGCTTTTATATGTATGTGGAAACTAACAGTCGATTATCCAATGACTATTAGTGAATTCTTAGTACTCAGTGGTTGTCTATTTCTAAATGCATTCATAGCTCCTCAATAGTTAAGAAATTATGTAAAAAATAAGACATTTTTTTTTTTGTATTGTATTTTAAGAATTTCACATTAAGGTCGGTAACTTAAATGTAGAAGATAAATAACTTGTTTACATATGGATTTCATTCATCGCTGCATGTGCTATTTGGATAGAATTTACAATAACAGTTTTATTTGAGTTTAAGGAGAACATTTGAGCCAAAGGCCTCAGGATCGATATTCACTTTGCTTACTTAGTACTTTTTCATTCTTTACCTCTGTTTTTAATGGTTCTGAGATTCTTGAAGCACTCAAATCGAATTTTGTATCTTTTTTCTTTGAATAGGGAGAAATCAGAGGCTATAGGGTGTGCACACGAAACATGGGTTTGCTGACTACAGACTTTCTCTTGTATGCAGTGGGTCGACAATAAAAACTTCCCAAATATTTATGTCCTGCAACAGGACAGTACCTCTCCGCCAAAAGTTTTATTTTTTTTTTCTGAAGTAGTTTGTTGGAAAAATATCTGTCTGTGTGTACGAACCATGTTGGGGGAAACAAACTGGTGAAATTTATTATTATTTTACGGAGAATGTGAAAATTTGTCAAATCATAAGATTACGTCGGAGAGGCTCTTCTACAGCTTGTTATCGTCTTTAACAAGGAGACCGAAATTTACAGCTGGCCGAGCTGAGCGCGTTGTGACGTCATTAAGGCCCGTTTACAGCCCATAACCCCGGCAGGGCTCCTGTATCGCCAGGTCCACGCCACTGCCATTATTATAATAAGGGGCAACAAGTTGTTGGAGGAGTCCTCCTTAACCCTCCCTCCTCGCTCCACAATGTGGGTGCGTGCGTGTGTGTGTGGGCGAGACGCCCATCGACAAGTACTCCCGCTTAGGCGTAACTACCCTTGCACCTTCTATCCCCTGGGAGTTATTGTAGTGGCATCTATGTTCCCTCAGAGACAGCCGGGGTAATGGGTTACATTTCTGACGCACCATTCTGTTTTAATCAAGAATAATACCATATTTATTCTAGGTAAAAAATACCTAGTTCGATTGGCTTTAAAATAAATTGAATGAAATTGTAACCCCCCTCTTACCAAAATTTTATAAATAAAATTTCCTTTCTTATCATTGATAAAGATTGTATATCAAATTTTCATCACTCTGATAATTTTATTTAGACGCTCTGGTTTCATAAAAAATGTCGAGATTATGTCTGCTGTGTATAAATAAAGTATCATGATATTGTGGTCATAGCTCTCATTATCGCATTAACATAAACATCCATCTGTGAAGATATCTTCTGAGATTTTTTTTCAATGAATAATTTGAACTTTTTCTTTTCGACATAATTTCAAAATGGATCCCCTTTTCCTTCATTAATGGGAATTAATCCCCCATATGGGAGTGCACAATCTCAAAGAGAGTGGAAAAAATAAATATATAGAGAGGGGTAGAAATCATATATAGAGAGGGGTTAAAAAAAACAAAAAAAACATGGTGCACTCAGAACCACTTGTTGCTTGCTGCTCGTGAGAGAGGGCTTTCCTGAAAGGTCGTGAGGGCGATGGGAACGTGAGACTTCCCATGGTACATGTCCCCAGTCATTGCTTCATGTACTGCCTAGCTTATTAGCAAGTATGTACGCTTGTGTACTACACAAGAAGCGTTCATGATTAGTTGCGCTAAATGTTTAGTTGCTACTTCTTGTAAAGGTTTTATTGATCTATCTCCCATTCCATTGCTTTCTTTCACAAATATCTTTATAATGTAATACAAAATAAATTCCAAAAGATTTGCTACAATGTAGAAATGTATATGGTACAATTGTACAATGTACAATGTTTTGTACACAGTGCGGCTGATCTTTTCGTTCAATAACAACAGTATGATGGCCTCTTCGACACTCAGATCAGGATCATTGAACCACTAAAGAAGCCAATAACAGAAATATTACTAAATATTTCTATTAAAAATATTATTAAATATTTTTNTGTCCGGAACTGGTATAATTTAATATAAATGTAAGAAAAAATAATCATTAAAACTTTCACGTTATGCTGGAGCGCGGTAATATATTGACTTAATAATAATATATTCAAACTTAACAGATTAGTTTATACTGGACAGATTATTCTGTGTTTTGGCAAGGCTTAGATAAATAAAATTCTCTAAAATTATTGGGTAATTATTTTATTATTCCCTATGTTTCGACTTAATTTGTAGGTCCTCATAAGGGCTGAAATACAATACACACTTTTAGAATTATAGATTGGATTGTATTTCAGCCCTGATGAGCACCTACAAGTTAAGTCGAAACGTTGAGAATAATAAAATAATTACCCAATGATTATGAAGTATTTTATTTTTCTGAACCTGGCGAAAACCCTGAGTAACTTATCCAGCACAATACTCGACCGTAGGTTTTTTTATTTACAAAAGAGAAAATTCTCAGTGAAATTGTACAATTATGAGTGGGGGTTTCCGTGAACTATACATTTTTATTTAAAATTATA
This sequence comes from Oncopeltus fasciatus, assembly GCA_000696205.2. Classification (NCBI taxonomy): domain Eukaryota; kingdom Metazoa; phylum Arthropoda; class Insecta; order Hemiptera; family Lygaeidae; genus Oncopeltus; species Oncopeltus fasciatus. Next base: position 372,670 of record KZ807314.1, on the reverse strand, counting down.
AGAGCCATAATAATGGCCTACTTATTATTAAAAAAAAAAACATACTAAAAGGTCATAAGCTTTTATTTGTCCTTAGCCATGGGTGTTTAGAATGGGGTGGCAACCTGTTGATAGTCCCTCCCTCCATAACCCTAAATAGTTGAAAGGGAGGCTAACAGTATAAATAAAAAAAGCCTTACTTTAGTGATTTTTTAAGCAAATTAAAATTGGCATGTCGCTTTCAAATATTAAAAAAAGTGGTACATGTTCTTGTTCAAAATTGTACAAAAAAAAAAAGTCTTAAGTGAAGTCCAGAACTGATTAGGGAGGTAAATATTTAATGCGTTAATTATAGATTTGCTCAATTCTCTGAGTTTACGTATTTCCTTACTATCATATAGTGAAAAATTCTGATTGGCTGGTATGGAATACCAATCATATCAATCCCGCAAAACCTCCTTAATATAAAATAGTGATGATATTAGTTGTGGTATGTAATCCCACGTTAAATATTATATAAGCAATGCCTTGGTGGTACAGGGGTCAGCATAATTGCCCGGAAAGCAGGAGATCCGGGTTCGATTCCCGGCTGAGATAGTAAGTTTTTTCTCTAGCTCCCTTTGCTTTTATACTTAATATTGTTTATTATATGCCTTAATAGCATATATGTGGACATGGAAATATGTTATTAGAATCTTCTTCTTTTTTTCCAATGGTTTTTGAATTATTATTATTATTAACCGGTCTAGAAAAATCCCCACTTGTAATGGAAACGAAGGATTTCCTTTACAAATGGGGATTGCGTGGTGGCAGAGGATGACGATTTAGTAATGGGGTCGCCCTCATTATTAATGGAAATAAGAGAAAGGCGAGTAATCGTTTCATTGACTATTTGGATCCATCGATCTTATTAATACTTTAATTGTTTCTCGGATAGTCCGCGCACAGCGCCATGATCGGGGGCTGTCGGCCCCAATGAAAGAGTAAGGGAAATTGACTTGGTTTCGGGAAACAAGCCGACTTCCTCACGTTACCAATATTATGGTAATCACGAAGAAAACATTACAAGCTTTCGTCAAAACATATCCGTTTTAAGCCCAATTTTGTTTTAACGCTATTCTCACTCTCTTTTTTTTAAAGTAAACATCAGTTTATTAATCATTATTGTATTTTACATAAATAAAAGTAACAAATGACGGGAGAGAAAGGGAAATTCTGTAGGATTGACCTAGTGAAAGGAAAAAGTCGGTCACGCAATATAAGATTTGCCCAGAGAAATCATATTGCAACTCGAAAATGGCTATGAGAATCGGTAAGAGAGAGAAGAGTGGGGGTGCATTTAAACCTCCCTGTTACATTCCTAAATATCTCTCATTGTGTATGATTTTCGTAAATCTTTTAGGATATAAACTCTTTTTTTATAAACTCTTATTTATTCATTACATTCTGTTAAATAAAAACATTTTGTAATTTGATTACTCTGAAAAGTATAAATTACATTCAATCATAATCACATGAGGAGAGAAGGTGGACCAATGACACCACTCTTAAATATAAACATTAGAAAAATTTGGTTTTTTTTGTTTGTTTTTTTTGTAAACTTTAAAATTTGTAAGACATTAAAGACCGATATCTTCTTCTTTTTAACCCTCCAACTCCCGTCTTGATTTCAATCATTATTTAATTCACCGTGCGTCTTGTGGAGAGGTCAAATCCAGAATTTTTCTTTTCTCTTATTTTATAAAAGAGAGGGCTGCCCGCTAAGTTGCCACTTAAAAGTTTAAATATCTTCGCTAATATGTATTTTTCGTTAAATTATTATAGAAATGAATCGTTAGAAAATTACATTTTACATCTTTAATTACCCAACTAACGATATGTGTGTGAGTCTGTAGCCCTCACTTATGGACATTTCCTTCATTTTAACAACAACTCTCCATTCGCTATCGTGTTAAGACTGTATATGGCTTACAGTCTACGCAGTAATGTTGGCGAACTATAAAAAATGCACATTGTCAACTACCATTTTTCGTATAGCCTATTACAGTCTATAGGTGATACATATATCAGTCTCTCTTCACTCCTCTCTGACGAAGGGCGAGAACTCTCCCCGAAAATGTATTACTCACTGAGATTTTTTTCTTTTTGTGTGTTCACTACACACTGTATCTTACTTATATAGTGGACTATATATTTGCCATGGATTTTTATTGTAGGAACATGAATAGTTTGATTCCCACGTGTGAAATCTGCTGGAAGTCTCACTGATAAGTACAGGGCTTTGTGTTGTGTGCTCTTTGTGGGATCCAAGAGTCCTTCGAGGGAGCCACAAGAGGGAGTCGGCTAAGCTCTCTCTCACAGTCCGGTAGTCCTCATTAAGAGCTGCCAAGCCATCCATATCCCCTGTTGATATGGAGAAGGCTCGTCCCACACACCGGCCTTACACCTCGGAGCCCACTAAAGTCCAAAGAGGTATTTCCAGAAGACAAGCGTGTATTGGGTCTCGAACCTATGACCTGTCTGGAACTGGTTTTCGAATTGTTCGTAGATAATTAATATACTCATTTCCTGCCTTGTACGCGTACACCTTTTTTGACTCTCGGAAAGCTACGTTACTGTTAAGGTTATGCTATTGTTATTTAAGCTTTTTGGAGCAACTTGTTACTTTAAAAAAAAAATTGTTTTGAAAGTATTTTCTAAGTCTTGAGAAGTTAGGAAAATATTCAAATAGTGCACCTAGAACTGCCAAGAGAGGAGCACTAATTATAAGGTGATAGAGCTCTGAAGATGGAATTACTGATTCTGAATAGAGAAAAAATATATACAAAGTGCTAAGTATTGTATATTATTTGATGACCCTAATATTCCAACAGATTTATTAGTTATCATAATTTCTATTATCCGTCTTCTCTGGTTTCTGCAAACCATCTTCTGTTGGAGAGGGCTTTCGGACATTGTCCATCCTCGTGGCCGAATACATGTGTTCACTTAGTATACTGTATGTATGCAGTTGAATACAGACAGTGACAGTGAACAAATGTATTCGGCCAAGAAGATGAACAATGTCCACAAGCGCTAGCCAACAGAGGATGGTTTGCAGAAACCAATGAAGACGGATAATAGAAGCTATGATAGTTCTATATTCATCGGTAGTCATAATAACCCTTTAGATTTATTAGTTTTTAGTACATAGATTCGGCACAGCTTTTTTTTTTTTTTTATATACTCTGGGAATGTTTTGAAACGAATCATTGTTACCAACTCGTTATCAAAAGTTAAGTGGACTATAAAAGTAAACTTAATTTCTGGAATATCCATGTATCCCCTAAAAGTACTCGCATTTTATACAATTCCCCGACGCTCCCTACTGAGGTTCGCTCGAACACCACGGACATGAGAGATAACAGCGGTAGGGTGACCCGCAAGCCAGTGGTGGACGTCAGCTCCCCGACTCAATGGAGTATGACCGGTGCTCGTGGTGTGAAAAGCCGACGGGAGTTCATCGAACCCACAAAAGGGTTGGGACTGGGCCAATCTTCAGGATATACCATTGTGACGGCGACTCCACCTCTCTGTTAATTCCCAGTTAGCGCAATTAACCTTTCAATGTAGTAATTCCCGATTCCTATTGGAGACATTCACGATTATTATTGAGAAAGTTATTTATGTAAGTTATTGGCAATGCTCCAAACTATTTTGTTTATTTTCCAGGTTAAATGAATTACACTAAACATTTATATTTTTAACTTCCCTCCAACACCTCGAATTTAATGTACCCTAGAAAGTAGAAAAAAAGATAAAATAAGACTAATAAGTCACGTTCGTCTACTGAGATCTGTTTCTTTTGTTCGGAATTTTAAAACAAATCACAAATCTTCTTCTAATACTAACATTATTTTTTTCGTTTTTGCCGAAAAAATCTCCACTCGCTAGAATCACACTTGAATTCTGTAGTGTTCTATCGTAGCGTAAATGTCTAACCATCGGTAGGATAGCATGCAGCTTTAAATAGCTAAATTTGGAAAACGGACGAACCTTGAAGTAGTTATTTTCTAATTCCTTCGTTTCGGCTCACAGTAAAATACCAGTAATCAAAAATTGTAATAACTTATTATAACTTTTATACTTAAGATTGTAACTTTAAGGATTTTGATTCTACTTTGTTTTAACCCTTCAATATGGAGTAACTAAACTTAGCATCTAAAGTTATTTCCGCAATGTGGCCAGACATTAATTTCTTAGGAATTGCAATTTGCTGCAACAAGTTATTTTCTAATTCCTTCGTTTTAGATCACAGTAAAAAAAACCATCATCAGAAATCAGTAATCGTGAGCATCATTTGGGATTACTTCCTTTAAACTGTTAAAAATAATTATGCTACATAAAACATAATTATAGTTAAATGGTATATATTATGTAATCACTAGTGATAAAACATAATTTTCTTTATATTTTCAGTTGTAATTTCCTCCCCTCCCGCCCCCCACAATTCCTTCCATAGAAGGTCCTATTTTTCTGTAGGATTTTTGTCGTTAACGCGTCCAAAACCTTTCACACATAATGTCAGCGAAGACTCTAAGCCCGACGCTCGGGATAAGTCGAGTCGAGATAAATACCTCGTGGGGTTACTTTCGTTTTGTCTCTTCCGTCCACGGAGCCATTCTTCTCACTGTTTTTGTCTCACTGTGGTCTTCCCACCGACCCCCCCAAGGACACGGCAATCACTGGATGTTTAATATCCTTCTTCACCAACAAGGATATTAACGTTTTACTGACACTTCATCCCGTGCAGCTTCGAACCCATTCCCCTACTAGTATCTGTTGTCTTTTGTTGGAAATATTTATAGGTTATGGATCTCTCTCTCTCATCTCTCTCTCTCTCTATCACTCTCTCCCTCTCCCTCTCTCTCTCTCTCCCTCTCTCTCTCTATCTCTCTCTCTTCCCCTTCTTGAGATGAATGTGTGAAAACCCATTAAATAAGGGAACTGCAGGAATATTTAGCTTACCCTCCATTATCAATATAATTTTTTAAAAAAAATAGTAAAGTTTTCGGTCTAACACAACATTTGAATTCAACTTCTACTTTCCTTACTACTACTGATATTTAGGTTAATTTTATACAAGAACTAACTGGGAGTTAGAAAAGTATTTCTTTCTCTAGAATCGTCTAGAAGAGTTTTAAATTATTTTTACGATCATAAATACAAATTATTTTATATTGCCCCTGACGACATTTCGTAATGTATTAAAAATAAAGGAATGATTCTCATGCGAGTCCGACATATTCGATTTTGTTTGTTTTTTATTCTATTCATATATTTATTTAACAACAACCGCAGTTATAAGTTTCATATGTTTTACTCCTCGTTAAGAAATATCCCGTCTAGCCCTAAATCTATTTTTAGAAATTCAATAAATTCAGTCCTTGCTAAGGCTATAAAAAGGCCTGAACTTTACATGCACTGATAAGTCCCTTTCCTTATTACCTTCTGCTCGATAGCATTTATTTTTAAATAAGTTAATTTTAAGATACGAGGATCTCTGACGTCATTTTGCTATTTAAATTCACCGCGATAACTTCAGGAAGGCATTTATTGTTCTCAGAGAATTTCACTGTTGAAAAACAACCGCTATTTTTTTTCTGATTATTTGATTTTCAGGAAAAAATTTTCTAAAATCCTACTTGGCATATTTAAAGTAAATAGGATTCTTTATATTCACCTGAATGCCTGATTTATTTCATTGATATCTCCCAGTGTTAGTTATTTCTGTTATAATTAGTTATTTATTTCTGTTGTAATTAGTTCCTGAAAGATAATACCAGATGCCCTCCTAAGAACTCCTAATCTTTTAGGATGCTAAGTTCCCTGTTCGAGAAATTATTCATTTTAGTGTCAGGCAGCACTGAAGAATGAGCTCTCTCATCCCTGGAGTCGAGCTGTAACAAAGAGCATAAATTTGGCGAAAACTCTATGGCGGGAGAGATACTTCTCGTTTATCGTGTCCCTCCGACGACAAGCTGACTGATGGAGTTATCTGCTACGATTTACGGCCAGCCCAGAGAAATGTAGATCCCACCATCCTTATCTCTGACCCCTAACCTTACCGGCAGAGAGAAGCTAACCTTCAACGTGGATTTCCTGCTTGCAATGCTTCCTAGATTTAGTTCTAGTATCGACTAGTTCATCTTGTTCTTTTTACACGTCACTTTTTTTTTTTTTTTTTCTATTCTCTTAGAAAGAATAGTTTCAGGGCTATATGAGGAATTTAAATGTGACGTAGCCAAGAACTTTATGTTATGCTCCATGTGTTATTTTCCTCTCTTGAGTCATTCGCTTATTCTCGATACAGATGAATCGATTCAACAAGGAAGAGGAAGATTTGGTGCTAAACTTAGCAAGATTATACTTTGTTGACCTGTAGTGCTGTGAAAATATAAAAACATGAAACTTGTTATGAATGTATTTTAGCAAACATGATTTTTCCTTGTCCTGTCCAGCAGAAAATCGCATTGATGATAATTCGCTGATGAATTGTTTCACGAATAGAAATCTGTATAGCATATATTTAGATGTTACATGTTAGTTATGAACCACAGACCTATTCAGTCTTGTTCAAAGCGCGGTCAGATATAAGAATTTATCTAATGATAAATATAACAGATAAAATGTTTTTCTAAAAATAGCAGAAAGAAAACCATTCAGAGGCAAAAATATGTTCAATGTTTTAGAATATATGAGAATTGTTATCCTTACAAATAATAGTGAATTAATAATATTTAAATTAAAGGGGGGGGGGATGTGATGTATTCAATGTGTGACTCGCCTGCTAATACGTTCCACATATCAATATTCCTAACCAAGTTACCTACCAGAGTGCACTGTACTCGTTGTATCATCGTAAGGGATTACTCCCTCTTGGAAAAAGGGGCTAGTGTAGCAGGTTATATAAGGTTATAGAATGGGTAAATGAGATCCGTCAGTCTACTGAAAATTATCAAATCCCCTAAAGTCAATGGGTGATGCAGTACCGGTCACACTTCATCTGTAAATCCTGCGTGATCTCACCGATGAGGCTGCCTAAGATGTTTTGGGCTATGAAGTCAACCGAATAATAAATTTAATAGTTAATTTAAGTTTTTGTGCATTTTATGTGACATGTATATGGTTTTGCCGAATGATCCGTTAAGGAAAACTAAATATCCTCACCACTGTATGAATTAGCATGTACTTTTCATATCAAATTTGCTCTGAATTCCTCTTCTAACTATTCCAAAACAATTTAATTTTCATTCGGTCGGATTCATAATTGTTTAAGACCATACCTTTTGAAATGTTTTTAATATTTTACGATGTAATCTTATAGTTTGCGTTTTAAAAAACACTGTAAATCATGTTGTGGTTTATTATTGTCTTATTTCTATCAATATAGTTTGATAGGTAGATCTAACTGACTTGTTTTTCAATGAAGATTGAAAAAAGTCCAACAATAACACTTGTAAACAAGACCCAAATTGAATATAATGAAAGATTTTGTAGTTATTTTGGCACGCAATGAAAAGCCAATTTTATCCAATATTTTAGAATCATAACTACTAAAAGGAAAGTGCCATCATTTTTGGTAATTGGCCAATTTAAAGTTATAATGAATTTAAGCTAGCTGGGTATGTTACTTAGACGTTATAAACACGGGCTATTTTCGTCTTAAGAAGCCAACTGGCTTCGGCTTGCAAAGTAAGCTGTCATCAGAATTAAAACAAATACCACAAGAAAAGAAAATATATAACGTAAAAACATAGTAAATCAATTAATGCATCGATCATTAAAATAAATATTCTTTAATAGTAAGTGTAGTAATTTTAGTACTACACAACTTTATTATGTTTTATTATTATTATTATNGTCTGAAATCATTTATGATTATTCTTATTTATTTTTGTTTTAGCCCTGTTTTATTTATTAAAAATGTCCAGTTTAATTTATTCTATTTCTTTATATACTGGCTAAAATTGGACGATTAATATGTGAAATCGCAATAGAACATTTTTAACCCTTAAAATTAAGGTTGCATTTAAGATCATTTGTAAGATTTCATTAATGTGTAAACTTGAACGATTGGAAACCTTTGGTATGTATGTGAGTACGTGTGGGTGGTTGTACTTTGTGTGTGTGTTTGGGATTGTATAGAGGGTTGTACTCTGTCATTTTACCCCTTCAAGACGGGACCATTCGATTCCCTAATAGCTATCAGACCATATGCTTCCTCACAATGTATGTCTATATCCCGCAGACAGCCATTCTGTTATAAGACTCGACCGCCCGCTTCCATTGATGGCTAATTCGTCTCTCTCTGCTAGGGAGTGGTCTCCAGGAGGTAGCGGGGCCGGCGGGCAGCAACAGCTCTCGGTAGTCACCACCGTCTGGGGTGTCACCACGTCCACGCAGTCGGAGGCGGTTTTCGGGGGCGGGAAGCCGGGAGCGGCCGCCCCTCAACCCCCGCCCCCCCACTACACCACTACCCCTAACTACAGGCACTCCAGCCCTGGGTAAGTACACTTATGTCTTAACTTTTTCTTTCTTACACCTCATATGCCAACAGGTTTACAATGGATCTCTTTCACCGTAAACTGTTTGAAGAATATTGAGATTTCTCCTTCTAATGTGATGAAAAGGCCTAATATGATTATTTAAAACTGGTCAAATTTAGGAGTATTCTTTTAAAGGAATATCCAAACAGCAATCTCCAAAAGTTATCAATCCAATTTTCCATTTATGCTCTTCGTATTTTTTTTTTTTCTTTTTCTGGTCATCCAAGCTTCTAAAATTTCTCAGTCATATTCTATCCTCTATATTCTCTTATGCACAGGTAAAGAAATCTAACTACTACTACCGGTTTTTCAGCAATTTTTCTTTATTGACTTCCGGAGGGACAAAATCATTTACGGACAATGTCGTGAGTTTTTCTCTCTAATGGTATTTACTACACCTCCTAAGAAGAAATAACATAACTAAACAATGTAAAATAGGTTATTTTTTATTTTAGCTATCCCCTCTTGTTAAACAAGCTAGAGCGATCACAAATTCGCCAGTTGTTTGTTACTCAGCACTTTCATGGCCGTGCTGCGGGTTATTTTAAAGTAACCTACCGAGCTGTTATAATCACCTGTTTTACTGGTAGTTAGGAGGGCTCGAGTAAATGGAGTGACATCAGCTAAACATCTATAGCACAGCGGAAGACTCGGTTCGAGTTTACGCCCCAAAGCCAAGCATTAGAGTTTCGAGACTGTCTAATTCGCCTGTTATCTCGCTAAAGCGCATGACAGCAGTTCTCTTCTGCTGAGTCATCTTTCTTCGAATCCTATCGCAGAGATAAAAGACAGCCTTCTCCCTGCTCAAACGACTCTCTTCAATCCTAAATTATTTAAGTAAATAAACTCGGATAAATTTATTTTAACGGTTTTTTTTAGGTTTACAATTTTTACAAAACCAAACTTTTCTATATCTGCTGGGAAGATACTAACGCCAATAATTATGAATNTACAAAAATAAATTAATATCATTTGTTATATTCTATTAGATTGCTCTATTATTAATATTAGGCTCTCTTAAAACTAAATATTATAACCTATTAATCTTGTTATTACCGGAAAAAATAATACACTCCTTAAAAACAAATGCTAATCTGTCACTTTAAGCCCAATTGTTTTAAATTAAGTTTAGATAAAGGTTAAAAAATTTTAAATTATGAACGATTCATAACTTATTTATTTCTCAACAAGATGATTCACAATTTCAGCATTTTGGTCTTGCTTGAAGTGTTTAACAATTGAAAAAATAGACGAAAATAACAACACTAGAGTATAAGGGAAGTTAAAATATTTTTTTTTTTAAATTATCTTTGAAGCATATTTCTTAAAACAGCCTACAAACCTTTCTTTTCTTCAGCTTTTGTGAACAAACTTCAGTATTTTTTTTTTATAGTCATTTTTTGGGATATTACATTCCTGCCATTTCTATAAATTGTGGAAAGAAAAAAAAATTAAACCCCACGCTTAAAAAGGTCGTAGTGTAAGTTAAGGAGGTGTAGAACTGAATTACTCATTATTGAAGAAAAGTATTCATTTTCCAGAATTCTCTTTTTTGAAAATCTATTCGGAAATTCATCAGAAAATCTTGGCTAGTAGATTCTAACTCGAAGTAAGGCTTAAGAAGATTGACGTTATCAACAACAACAAATTAAAAAATAAAAATAAACAGATAGGGGAGCAGTTATCTAATTGAACTAAGAGTTATGCTGTTCTCTTCAGTTAGATAACTACTCATGTCTCGCTTTCCCCCCTGATGATGGCCTACTGAGCAAGCCGAAACTTGCAAATAACGAAAATAATTTCGTATTCAATACATTGATCAATTACCTCTTCAATTTTACAATTAATTAAGTCTTACTTCTTTGATCCACTATTTTTTCCTTTACTTTTATTAATTGTACTTGGAAAAAGAATCGAGCTCAGTTGTAATATCGATTAGGTAAGATCCACAGAGATGTCACAGTTTTGATCAGATATGGTTTGGTAGCTGTTTTTATGACTTATATGATTTTTTAGTTAATTTTCCAAGTTCTGATCATGTTTAGCGGAAGTAGCTTATATTTTCTATGAGGGCCTATGTAATTAAAGGTAAATTTGTTTATGGTAATAAAATAAAGATCACAATTATTTATTTTGCACTTGAATTGTCTCAGTTTTCGCCCTGTCACTGCTCGACTAACGAAAACGAAAAAAGTGGAGGACACCCTCTTTCTACTGAAATAATAAACACACTAATACCCGTTTGCCAGGTCTGGATATGATTCAGGCCGGTGTTTTGAAAGTTGAATCCCGCCCCATCCAGAGGCCTGTAGAAGACAGAACAAATCCTCTCGGGCCACTTCCCGACCTAACTTGAGGAGGCGCGGTCTTCGACAACCTCCGGATCAACAGAAAAAGCCCAGGGCAAAGTGGGGGAAAAAACGTTTTTAAGAAAAAAGGGGAGAAAGGGGAGAAAAAATGAAAGGGATACCGCTGGGCATGGGTGGGGTGGGGGGACTTCCTTGGGACCCATCTGTACCTGGAAGTGTCTCATGCTCTCTGTCTCCCTCCACTACTCACCGAAGAAGAAGAAGATATCCTCAGGCTTAATGTACCTAGCCAATAATACTTTATCTAAACTTTCTTTTATGTATTTATTATTATAACTAACTTCTTTATACTAATAAATAAATAAATCTCATTCTTTTAAAACAGTAAGAAATAACAACTGGTATTCTTGACAATTTATCATCAAATAGAAATATGTGACTAGTTAACAGTTAAAATTAAAACTACTAGCTTATTCTAATTTACTCTTAGCCCCTGTAATGCTTCAAATATAGGAACCAAATTTGGAATTAAGCTACCTTTTGTAAATTATTGGATGAGTTTGTTAATGTCTGAAATCATCTGAGTGGAAGTAGGGCTTTATCAGAGTATTCTGATTCTACTTTGTTTTAACCTTTCAATAAAGGGAAACTAAACTTAGTATCTAAGACAATTTATGAGACGAAATAGAATAAAAAAATCTTTCTGTCCCAGCCAGGACTCGAACCTGGATCGCCTGCTTGCCGGGCCGGAATGTTTCCATTACACCTTAGTATCTAAGGTTATTTCCGCAATGTGGCCAGACATTAATTGCTTAGGTCGAAGGAATTCCAATTTGCTGAAAGAACAAATTAAAATCTTAAACGCTTGTTCTTTTAGTTGTATAAAAAAAAATTGAAGAAAATAATAGGAATGAAATCTATTGTTCATGTTTTGTAACATTTTTACTATAATTACTTATTAAAAATTATATTTAAGAAAGTAATTTGGAGGAATGAGCGACCAACTCTCTTCCTCCTTTCGTAGGTCTAGAGTAGTCTTTACCTGTCTTATTTTTTCTCCTTTTCAACTTTAAAGGTAAATTGGCCATTAATACATCTATTTAATGAGATATGGTAAATATTTTAAGTTTTTAAACTTACATGAATGGCATAATGGATTGCTTCAAGTTTTATCCCATGTATATTTTGGTTTTGAATATTTTCTTTTGCAATTTAGAATTCGTTTGCTGATAATTTTCTTTTAGAAGAAGGGAATAATATGTCATTCAGATAGTAGTTAAAGTAGATAATTCGATGAGCCGTGGCTAAATGAGCCGTTTCCTCGAGCCGAAGGACACCCGTCTGAGGTGCATTTCCCACGTGGAGACTACACAATAGAATCACGCTCCATAAATATTTGTATTTATTGCATCTAAAGTTTGATAAATCTGTTAGCTCATGGAATTCATTATTTCATATTCCCTACTCACAATTAGATTATTCCCCCTTATAACTCAGTATATTATATATTTTAAAAAAAAGACTTGTGATTTTATTTTATTCTAACCATAATCATGTTAGCTGCAATCTATCCAAGTTATATTCTCACGATTATAGGCTAAATATTATCTTCGTACAATTTGTTTTTATATTTTCTCCGAGAATGTCGGTGCAGTTGTACTGTTATAATTGGTAATAAAAAAGTCTTCCCACAGCAAAGACTTATTCATGTATAAATATAAGTTTTTGCTATTGAAAAACAGAATTTTTTTTTTTTTTTAGCCACTAGTTTTAGTTTCCTTAAATCAGATTTCCCGCAAGGAAATCAAGCTATTCACTTTGGTAACATAAAGATATTGAAAAATTTTCACAGCTCTTTTCCTATCCCACTTAATAGAAGCTATAAATGTAGTTCGTTTAAAATTATGCAAATATGGGTCTAAACTTGGTATATATAAAGGGATCTTTGGAGCCAATGTATGAGTTCTTTAATGGCTGAGAGGAGGACTTAAATTGAAATTAAACATCGAAATCGTAATATCTTCGTTAGAGTTGGGAAAACAAATTGTTGAATACAATAGAAAAAATTTTTTTTTTTTAAGTAATAAGAAATTTTAAAAATCTATATAGTATTGTTGGTGGGATAATATTTATTTCTATGGATAGTTAATTTAGATGAGACGAGGTGTCGAGTATCTGTACTGTCCCGTCGCTATCTCCGCCCAAGGACGCTATCTGTTGTGCAAGCTCCGTCCGACGTGAGCGCTGCGTGCACAGGCCTCGAACTGTTAATCTATACCTGGTTGCGACAGGCATTAGACCTACATTCGCTCTCTTGCACTTGGGCCTTTCACCCCAAGTCGCTTTTTCAAGACTTAGGACTTGTCAGAGAGGATGTCCATGGAGGGAGCTCTTTGGAGGAATGTGGGGATCTGGATTGGTTTCCTTCTTTCCAGCATTTGTGCCTTTCGTACTTCCAGGCCTTATGCTTACTCGGGTTCTTCTCTTGCACTTGGGTCCTCCGCCCAGGCTTAGGTCTTGTCAGAGAAGATATCCACGGAGGGAGCTCTCTGGAGGAATGTGGGGATCTGGATTGGCTTCCTTCTTTCCAGCATTTGTGCCTTTCGTACTTCCAGGCCTTATGCTTACTCGTGTTCTTCTCTTGCACTTGGGTCCTCCGCCCAGGCTTAGGTCTTGTCAGAGAAGATATCCACGGAGGGAGCTCTCTGGAGGAATGTGGGGATCTGGATTGGCTTCCTTCTTTCCAGCATTTATGCCTTTCGTACTTCTAGGCCTTATGCTTACTCGGGTTCTTCTCTTGTAATTGGGTCCTCGACAGGAAGGATATCTTCCCATCAAGCATTTGTGCATTTCTACATCCAGGTTTTAAGTTTGCTTCTCTTACATCTAGGTCTTTCACCTACGCTATCGTCTTGTCGGGTAAGATGCCCATGGAGGGTGTCTCTCTGAGAAATAAGTTGATCTGAAAAGGTATTATAATCGTGAGAATATAATTTGGATACATGGGAGCTAACATGATTTTGTTTGAATAAAATAAAAATAATAACAAAATCACAAGTCTTTTTTTAAGAATATCATTAAAAAAATTATAATGTAATGAGTTATAAGGGGGAATCATCTAATTGTAAGTTGAGAATATAAAATAATAAATTCGATGAGGTAACAGATTTATCAAATACTTTCAGCATTTGTCTCTGTTCTAAATAGTATAAAAATTCAGAATTCTTGTTTAATTTTTTCGGTTTAAAGGAAATGTCATTTAAAAAATTGAACAAGGTTACAAACTTAAGGGTTTTTTTTGAAAAATTATCTATTAATGACTCATTTGTCGGCGTTTCGGAAATCCATGAATTGAATCAGGCATTTCTACAGTATCGTGACAAATTCCCATAAGTTTTTGACTAATTATGAATTACTCAAATATTTTATTCAAACCTTTTCTTTTTTTTTTTTTTACAATGGCTCTTTTGTAGTTTGAATCAATTCTCTTCGTCTTTTCAGGCCTAATGACGCATAGCTTTCTATTATTAACCTGCGACCATATCGATTCATTTTTCTCTAGTCAGAATTGAGAGTTTGTTGACAATTTCTTAGTTGGTTATGATTTATAATTCTTCGCTGTTTTGTGAGAAATATTCTTTCCAAGAATACAATAGACCTTGGAATATATACATCTCACAGAACTCGAAGTACTATTCTTTTATTGTATTGTAACCGCTATTGAATCATTCATTCCAATGCCTCTGTAATTTACCCCTAATAATATTTGTATTAATTAAATATTAATAAATCCTTAGAGTTTGCTAAGTCTTAACTAATCAGATTCCATCTTAGTGATCTTGGATAATGCAATTCATTCTGATAGCTCCACTGATTTCTGGGATACTAAGAGAATGGGATTGTTACTGCCTTTTCACAAGTGGCTGACTTGAGTTTTATGTGGCTAACCAAATTCTGTTAATTTTTTTTATTTTTTTTTTTCTGTATTTCAAAGATAATGTTAAATTTAATGTAAGTGAATGCCTTTTGGATTTTCAATTTGTTGGGGGATTCATACAGGAGACAAAAAATTTTCTGAACATCCTTCTTTGGGAGTCAGTCCTTTTAAGGCGGATGTAAGGGAATAGGCGTAGAACGTTCGAAGGTAAGCGTATTGCGACCTCAGGCGAATGTCCCATAGACGCTAGAGAAATAGCCCAGCCCGGCCTTCACCCAATAACTCCCGGGAGTCGTCTCCTTCGATTCTCGAAGGTGATGTGGGGAGAGGGGAGGCCAACATTGATTCTATAGATGATTTTAGTTGGGGTTCGGTCGAGGTAGATCCAAAAAACACAAATTAAAAAAATGTATTTTTTTTTTAATGAAGGATTATCTGCCAACGTTTCGGCTTACATTGTAATCCATCTTCAGGGCTGTAGAAATACAATGTCATGAGAATACAGTAATATGTAAGCCGAAACGTTGGCAGATAATCCTTCATTAAAAAAAAAAATACATTTTTTTAATTTGTGTTTTTTTGGATCTACCTCGACCGAACCCCAACTAAAATCATCTTAGAATAATATCTACGGTCAACAAACTCTCTTTTATTGATTCTATAGATTTCACTTATTTCTTCTTATCTCAATTATATTTCTGCCATACTACTCTATAGTCTTCCAATTCATGACGAAATAATTGTACATATTTCTTACGTACTTTTTAAAATATCTCGGGGCTGTTTTCCAAGTATTATCCTATCTATAGTGGCTCCAATTACAATTTTACGTAGATTTTACCGTAACATTAGGGCCATTTAAAAAGTTCTACAAACTTTGAGTTACATTTATTTTCTGTTTGTGGCCAAACAATAGAGTGAATTTAGGATGATTTTAGGATTGAAATCAGTTAACAAATGCCAGGCGATTTGTGGGCTTAAGGTGAATAAGATTTAGCACTGCTGAGTGAATATCTTTAATATCAAGAAATAAAAGCATGCCCAGTGCCAAGGGTGTTAAGAAAAGAGTGACTGTAGATAGCACCTCCCTATATAAATTTCAAGTGGTTGCTTCAAAATAAAAATAGAAAGCTTCAAAGGTTACAAAAAAAATATACTGACAAATAATTTAGACGGCTGTATTCATACAATAGAAGCTTTTTTTTTTCTTCTTCCCTCTCAATTATCTCCTAGTTACATTAAAATGAAAGTTAATTAAAATTGTATTATTCTTAGCCTAATATAAATGACGTGGCACATATATTGGGAATTATTCCCTTAAAAATACCATGAATCTTATAATTATAAATTAACGAAATAAAGTAATAATAATATTTGGTGTTCTATGTCAATTTAATTTCTGTATCTTTGTATATTAGTTACATATACAGGAAAATATTTGCGTATAGGTGCTGCCCTCTATCATTTCCATTGTTTACTGTTTATCAGCGATAAAAATAAATAAAAATAGACTGAGGAAAAAGAACTGATAATGAATTTCCTTTTCCTTTGGAGAAGTATAGTAGAATAGATTCAACTAAAATATTTATATTTTTAGTACATTTCTTCTTGAATGAATACATTTAAAAGGTTATTATTTCATTTTCTTTTAACTCCACGTCACAGTAATATGTATTACTAATGTATTGTATTGCTTTTTATCTTCATCTTACTTGAGAAAATTTTTTTATTGGTTTACCTTATTATTTTGAGTGTGCGAAGGTAATAAATTCACTTTTGGGATGTTCCTTGATCTTGGATGATTTTGTCTTTATTTAAAATTTGTTTTTTCCTCGATGTGTCCTCTTCTTAAACCCACTGCCGAAATCACATATAAACGCAAGGAGACAATAAAAAGCCAAATGTCAGTAATCCACAATTCTTTCTCACGGATTAGGCCAAATTGCTCTCACGTAATTTGTTTGTGCTGTTTCTGTTTGTGTTTCGTGCTGTGGGAGTCTTCAATTAGTAGCCGTACGTCTCTGCCTGTAGAGAAGTGAGGAAATGTTCCTTGGACTACCGGCGGGCGTGTGAATCCTCACCGCGAGACGTACCCGCGCCTCTCCGAGCAGCTGTCCTCATCAGCTGTTGGCTCTCCGAACAGTCGCTGAATGGCCCTCACCTACCTGTCCTGGAGACCACTCGTCTAACCTCCCTTTGAAGGTTCCTCTCCTTACGTCATCCCTCAGGACTTCCTGGGAGAGAGGTCCCTTTTGGAGAGTGGCTCGCGACAGTCACTCTGGTCCAACTTTATGGAACGCTTGGGATCTGGCATTTCACACTTGTGGATCCGCCTTCGTCCCGATTGCTCGAAAAGACTTCTTAGGATTTATACCATTGCACTTATGATAGTTGGGTACGAGTGAAGAAGATGGTATCAAGGTATCTATGTACCGTTCTCTGACTGTATCCAGAATCAGAGCAAGAGGACTTAAAGGGGAAAGATTAAGAAAGTAGCAGTGTTCAAATTAAAAAATCCATGAGAAATTAACTTTTTTTTCGACAGTACCTCTCTTAAATGCCGGTGATTAACACCGGCATAATACTGCTGACGGAATACCATTTATAGGAATAATGCAACAACAGTTATTGAAGAGTTCAGTAGCAGATACTTGGTCACTGGGAATCTAACTAGTACATGACTGAAATCACAATTTTTATTATTAATTGAATATATTATTTCGATATTATTGCCTTATTACAATACTATTATAATTTATTAAAAATTAATTCATGATGCCTAGCCTTCATTAAAGAAAAATTCACAGTTGGGCTCAGAGGGCAAGATGGCTTTGGAGTTTCTTGAACAAACTTTTAACTACTCTTTAAGAGTGATGAAATGTCTAAACCTATACAATTTTAGTCATAAATTTATAATTGTCACAAAAACTTTCCCTGAAATATTTACCGAGGAATCCTCTAAAATATTTCACTGGTTACAAAATTTCATTTAAATTTGTAGTATATTTTGGTTCCCTTTTCAACGTTAAGTGCTAATGTATGGCTGCACCATTTTCTCCCTAAATTACATATGAATGTATACCATTTTGCTGGATTATAACAAATAGTTATTTAGCTGGGAGGGACGTTTGTACACCGCACCCCCCAAAACAATTTTATATATTGCCATGTTGAGAAAGCAATCAAAAAGGCTATGACTTCATGCGGGGAGTATTATAATATCTCATGAATAATGTAACTCGGATTAGCCTACTTATTATACGAATGGGACTTTGGAACGGCAGTGAAGGTTCGAGTCATTGCCCGGCTCGAGCAGATGCCGAATTTCGAAAAAATTTCGAAGACGTGTTTTCGAGATTGTGTGCGTGTTCGGCCTGGGATAGCGGAGGGAGGGGGGTGGCCAAACCGTGTCATTTAATTCAGGGATACGCCAATCCCCTCAGACTGTTTACATAACGCGCTCTTATGATGTTTTATTTTGGTCGGATGAAAAACGCCGAGGGGAAAGGGAAGGGGGGGGGAGACAAAAACAAAAACAAAAACCAGGAAAGCTAGTCTGTCTGTCCCGACCTTGATTTTGTGTAAGAATACTGCTAATAAAGGCCATTCTACTGTTTCGTCCTTTTTGCGTGTTTTCGCGTCTGCTGATCTTTCACACCGGGTTAGATACACATGTCGCGTATGAAAAAAAAATAAAAAAAAATTTAAAAGCACAATGACAGCCTCAAGAGTTAAATTGTATTAATCTTGTTTATGCGCGGTATTAAATGTTTAGTAAACAGATTTCCCAGGATATGGGGCATGAATGAGAAATTATGGTTGTACTTGATTTTAGAAGAGCAATGCGGGTGAAAATATGCCCCAGAGCAGGGGAATTCTCGACCTAATTTTTAATTATTTTTTCTTAAATATTTTATTCAAAATTTGGTCTTTTTTTCAACATTATTTTATCAAAGAATCTCAAATAAGCTCAAATAACGCAAGTTAAATTATTAAGTTTCTTCCTTAGTATGTTCTCCAATGAATATTATAAAACGAAATTTTATAATATTATACTCTACACTCTTTATATNTATATATTTGCAAAAGGTATATTTTCTACGATTTTTTTTTCCAAACTCAAAAACTTCCAAAATCAATAGCTATGATATTAATGATTTTTCAATTTTTTTATCTCACAACTCCCACTCCACCGATTTTTGATATTAATGAGGAAATTAATCCAACTGTTTGCAAACGAATGGAATACTTCTTATGAGGTCATGTGCTAAAGGTGACGTAGGCATCGCGACTTCCCTGTTCTACATCTTCTTGGCAGTAGTCGACCTAGCCTCTGCTTCCTTAATTATGTTTTCAGAGAAAAAATTAAATATCAATAACTATAACATATAGTATTTGAAAAATAAGAAAAAAAAATCTCATTTTAAGGAGAATAAAATAGACCAACCCAATAAGATCTAAAGTTGATAAGTGACTTTGGGATGTGGATTTATTGGTGAAGTGGGATGCAAAACTTTAGACAAAAATTCAAAATAGAATTATGTTGATGTGTTGTAATTTTTTTTTTTTTTCCACTTATGGTAATATTTGTCCTTCATGCTTTTGACCAAGGTTGCGTAGCTAATTTTTAAAACAAAATGAATTACAAATAAAGGTTGCTTATCATTGCAGATGTGGGATTAGAAATGGGATGTTTCGAAAAAGAGCTTACATTTCTGACAGGGCTATGAGATTATACTTGCCTATTATTATATTTCTTTAAAGGGGAGAATGTTTTTTTACATTTAAATAAATATATATAATTCACCAAAAATTAAATGACGTATTCGATTTTCAATTTAATTGTATGTAGCCATCGCTGAATTATTAATATCGAGAAGCCTTCAACTTAAGCACTGTTGTTATGAGTTTATTATAATATTTTTTTCTGAATTTTCTTACTTTTGCTTTTTTATAAAGTGTATTAATATAACATGCAGATCTCCTTTGATATTCATCAGGACACATATTGGAAAATAAACAATGAGTTGGAAAGTAATTTTTTTGGTAAATTGCTCTTTTTTTGCTACTAACTTCAATTCATTATGATGATGATGTTATTATTATAATATGATGGTGGCTTAATTGTAATAATGTTAAATTACAAAATGATAACTGATTGAGACATAAATATTGTTTTCTAAACGTATCATGACCACTCATTTTTTATTAATAAAACATGTCTCTTGGTTCTGTTTCGTTAAATGCCTCAGTTAAATGGAAATCCATTATTTCTTGTATTTCTGAGTTGAAGATAAATTATATTTTGTGACTCTTTGAAATCTTTTTGTTTTGCATTAATTGTGTGCGGTATCGCGTTTGTCTTGGTCTGAAGGGACCAATAGGAAGTTATTACAGTTTTTTTATTATTTTTACACACTAAGGAAACTCATTAATTCGACATTGCTCGTATTATTAGTTTTTTTTACGTAAAACAAAAGACATTTCCTTGCATTTACAGTTTTGTTTTAATCCACCTATCAGTCACTTTGCCTTGGGTGTGGGGTATCAATAGCAAACCACCCTGCTTCTAAAAAGCCATGGCTCTGGGGCAGGCATTTATTTTTTGACTCTTTTTTTTTGTTTTTGAGACTAAATGAGTCCAAATGTCTTCATTTGTTCTAATTAATTAATGAAATTATGTTTTTTGTTTTTGTCAATGTGTATTCCGGGTATCAATCCCTGGAATTGATTATTTCCTCCTTGGAATTGATATATCTATTCCAGAATATGTTGCTTGACGGGAAGAAATATTTACTAGCCGGCGCTCTACAGAATTTTCTACCCCTTTGCAAAAAAAAAAAAAAAAAAAAAAAATCTTCTGCTGCTCTCTTTGTGGAGGTGTCGGAGGGATTGGAAAGGCGAAGAGGAGATCCAAACTCATTCATATTCGCCATTGAGCGAGGCCTGAAAGGACAGACAACCTGTTCCCCTCGGACGACTTCCTCCGCGCGCCATTCGATATTAATGATGTACAAGTTTGTCTTGGCCTCCCCCGTCGACGCGCTTCCCAGAAGAAGAAGTCATTAACGCCCTCTCGTGGAATGGGCGGCTCGCTAGCTGTTGCATGGACGCCCCCAAGTGGTCAAGTACCTGTCGCTCTGCAGAGTCTCTTACAGATTTAAATAATAATTGAAAAATTGTAGGAGCTGCATTAACAAACCGGATATGTTCCGTGTTCCATTCAAAATGGCACAAATTAAAATAAATACTGATTTGGTGTTACAAGTCGGAAAGGATTATGATGATAAAAGGTTGTCTGGGTCAAATTACGTTCTAAATATTCTACGTTCTCCGATCACTTCTCTGTAAAAGCGCGTGTTCCAGAAAGCAGTGTGCTTGGACCCATCCTTTTTATCCTATATACTGTAGACATCCCCACACATCCTAAAACTCTTTTAGCTCTCTTTGCAGATGACAAAGCGATCCTCACCTCCCATCCTCAATTAGATCAATTAGAACATCCCCATCCCATCTATGAATGAAACAGTATTAGAAAAGAAGTTTAAATAACGAAACACAAACTTTTTCATATCTACTTTTAAAATATCCGCTTAACCCTCCTAGTTATGTAATTTTTTACATTATTGTCTGTAAGAATGCTCATGGCAGTGATTGCTTATTTCAGTATGTCAGCATTTTGATAAAATAGGCGACGTAGTTTTTTTAAAAAAACTAGTAAACACTGTCTACTTCCAGTGGAGGCGAACTGCTGTTCGTCTGATGGAATCGCAATTCCCGGACGCCGGTGTCCCACTATCCCCTCGTTGGAGTCGGACCCTTCACCTGAGCCAGAAGGAGCGGGCGTATGAGCTCTACTCCCAGGGTCGCCTGTCCATCCCGTTCCACTTAGGAGCGCACGTTTCTCCTCCTGCCTCCTGAAATCGGCAAGCCCGCCCCGTTCCAGGCTCTTCCCATAGCCTCCTTGCGGGGGGACCGTTAGGGTGCTCTGTGGCCGAAGCTGACCGTGCCACCGCCTCCCCCCCATTGTTAGAGCCACTTCCAACGGGACCATTTCCACTCTCTTCCGAGCTTAACTGGAAAACTGGAAAGAAAACTTCGAGGCTACGGAAATTGACATGCTCTGGAATACTTCCAATTTTTAGCTATAATATCGAAACACTTAATAAGGGTCCTGTCAGCTGTTAATATTTCTCTCAATCTGCTAACTAAATTACTAGTAACTCTTGTATGATTATTTTTCTTATGTCTATATTTTTATTAATATTAAAGAATGTTTTGTTTATCGAAATTTGGGCGAGCCCTTTCTTTTCAAAATATAAGAACCTGATTCGATATTGAGGCCTTCTGCTACAATAAATGAATACGTCGTAATATCGTCCGAAAATACTTGTGTGTAAAATGCAATTTTTAACATTTATTTCTTGTAAAATTTTTATAAATAACTCTTTCCTCTCCTCCTTGTAAGATGTAAGAATTCATTTTTACTATTATTATTGCTAATTTTTAATCAAACATGAGAAATTTGTTAAGTTATATACTGCTCCTTTCATGGTGGAATGAAGTGGGCTCAAACTTCAGCCTTGTGGAGCTCCACAAATGAGCTCGCCAACTTGACAAGTCCCTTCAACACATACCTTAAGGAAGCGTATATATTGTTTCATATCCATAGTGATTTCATCTATGCCACATGGATCTCTTCCCAGCATCCGGGCTACGGAAGAGGAAAATCCTGTCCTAAGGGAAGATAAGCCCTAAGGGATGTAAGTCAGGCAAACACTGATAAGGTTAGTCCTTTAAAGAAGTAGATTATATTGCATCCGCTTCTTGTAGATTCCGGCCTAAGGCTTCCACTACCTGTCTCTTATCGTATTTTTTATCTTCCATCCATACTTTTTGTCTGTGTTGGTTTTAATTTAACAAGATCTCACAATTTTCACTGTAAGGTAGAATTTCACAATAGCTATTGTTCATAAATGTTTGTTTGCTTCTATATACAAGTTTTTGTTTTGATTTTTAGCATTTCTCATTTTAGTCATTAACAAACTCATGCCATTGTTTGATTTTACTTGAAATCTGTTCATTTTCTTTTCTATTAAGAAAATTGTTTATATTTCCAATTTCATACTTATTCTTTAAACTTGGCTCCCCACCCACAAACTAAGTACTAATTTGATTTCTAAATACAAACAAGAAGAGTTTGAAATGTTTAGATTTGATCCGCAATTTGTTCATGATTGGTACAGTTAAATTTTCGGCGAAGGAGTACAAATTTGGGAAGGATTTATCCCGGTACATCCCGTCCGATCTGACCGGGTGATTGACAGGCTGGCTACCGGGATTTCCCTTCGCTCGACAATGGAGGAAATGCAACTTTTGGCGGAAGAGGAAGACAAAGACTTCCGCAGCCGTCAGCCACTCACTCAAGCGATTTGTGTTTTCACTATCATCTGATGGTGAACAGTGACTGTTCCCCATCACCAATCTCACCTTACCCCTACGTGGGTTTCCTCTGCCCTCTCGAACTGTGCGACAGATGAAGAACGTCTTGCCCTGAGGCTGTAAGTAATCAGAACCGAATTCTCACTTCAAGATAGGAAAGCTTAAAAAACGCCTCACCCCTAAGTGAGAAGTGTGGAGGTCCGGTGAGTCCAAATGTCATAAAACAATTATGTTCTTCTTCTATGGCACTTTACAAATGATTTGAGGTCTAAGTTGTGTAGAAGTGAGAAGCAGGCAATTTCCTCCCTCCCCACCTGGCTTTACGAAGAAGGGAGGGAGTCAGAGTACGCTGATGTGAACTTTGATCTGACCTGAAGAATCCATCAGGCCCAAAAACTCTGTGAATCTGCTTGAGGCTCACTTATATGTTTCTAGCGGAATTCTCGTGGCCAAGTCAGGATATTCACTTCTTTGAGAAATATCTATTTATCACCGATCCTACATTGGAGAAAGTAAAATTTTTTTTATATTTTAAATACTGATTTTAGTTGTGGTAATTAATCCCACTTGTTAATTTTATACAAGAAATCCAAGGGAATTTAATAAAAAAATCTTACTACCTTTTGTCCCTGCTAAGTAAGTAAATTTGTTTTATTCTATTCCCGTGCATAATATGTCATAGTCAAAATTATATATAAACCAAATTCCGTATTTAGAATATATCGTCTCATGCTCGGAGGAGCTGACTTAGACTCTCGACACTAGTGCGGGGAATTTAATAACTTATCAGACTTGTCTCGGTAGCATAAATGGAAAATGCACCGGCCCGGATAGCAGGAGATCCAGGTTCGATTCCTGGCTGGGACAGTTAGATTTTTTATTCTGTTCCCTTGCACTAAAAATTGTTAAAATTTACGTGGGATTAAATACCACAAAAAAAAATTTATAAAATATATTCTTCGTTTAAATCAGATGAGAGGGAAGGGTCCTAGTGGCTTAGGGGAAACCCTAAATTTATAGTATTAATGTACGTATATTCTTTTTATTTAAGTTATAAACAAATTTTGTGGAACATAAAAGGTGCAAAATATAATTTTTTATAATTTATGTTCTATAACTTTTTTTTAATAGAAAAAAAACTTATTAAGCAAGACATTTACGACTATAACTACCATGACTTAGTACTTCCCCCACTCTTCCTTCCCAGTCAGTATTTGTGGCCATTCATTTTACCCTCATTGCTCACTCCAGATATAATAGATATTTATCTTATGTATGTCCATCTTGATGATACATGGAAATACTGGTTAATTACCTCAGCTCCTGCGTGACGGAGTTTTCTTCATATTAAAATTGCATATTTTTTTTCTCATACAAATATGTTGTTTTTATTATTTAATGTATAATTAGGTATGCGACGTAATTGAACAGATCAAATTCCTTGTGTCTCTGGTAGGGAGTGATTTATTTCTGGCGTGAAAACATTTAGTCGTGCCTGGTGGCTTTATCCCTCTAGAGCAGACAGGAAGCGAGATGGCATACCACAGAACCAGTCAGTCGGTATACCTGTGCCACAATTGTCCGCTCTCCCTTTCACCCTTCAAACACCCCTCCATCTACCTTCTGTTTCGTCTCTCCCCACCCATCCCTTAGAAATAGGGATGTAGAGTTTTCTGTCTATACACTTCCCTGGTCCCTTCAGCCACCCCCTGAACTACCAATAGAATAACAGTCTTTTAGTATAAATAAATACATTTCTACCTTTAAAGAAATGTAAAATAGTAAAAATTATTTAATTAAAATAAAAGCAATGCTTCGAGGAAAATAGGGCTATGGACTCCTACGTTTCTTAAAAATCAATTGTCTTTATTAGAAGAAATACAAAGAAAATTGTACATTATTAATGTTTAATTTAGAATTTTAATCCGACCGTCCTTATCAATGTCATTATAAAAATATGGCACGCGCTTAGAAGCTGAAGAATGTCTATCAATACTCTAATAATTCCAAACTAAGCAGATGTTGGTTGGTTTAGTCAAAATTGGAAAAAGGAATAAGAAAAAAGTAACTAATCAAATAATGATTTTAGTTGATTAGTATTTAATCCCACGTTAATTTTATACAAGAAATGCAAGGGAATAGAATAATAATACATAATAATAATAATACAAACGGGTTCGAGTCCCGGCTGAGGTAGTAAGATTTTTTTATTCTATTCCCTTGTATTTCTTGTAACTAATCAAATCTTACTAAACAAAATTATCTTTGTGGAGGAAAAGAAAGAGTGGCATTAGCCCGCTAGTAGATAGTTTGCGTTCTAAATCTAGTATTTCATTCTTAAATATTTTCCTTTATAGACTATATATATTACGAGGAATAATATATTTTTAAGATATTTAAAATATAAAT
>KZ807314.1:313291-347000 GCA_000696205.2 Oncopeltus fasciatus | reverse complement strand
AGCCTTCCCAATTATATATAAGAAGATATATATCTGCCAAAGGTGGATTGTTTAATATAATTTTATTTTTTATCACTATTGAGCATAAAATTCTTATTGATTTGAATACGTTTTTGAATTTAAATAAAATTATATTTGTTAAAAAAAGAAAAGAAATATTGGTTAAATATTGATTTCATGTTGGTGTTTTAGCCTGTTCATATTGTGTCTAGGTAATATACCTTGAGAATGTGGAAAAATGGGTTGAGATAAAAAAGGGGACAAGGCTCTTCACTGATAATGGTGAAGGCGTTTGTATCCTCGTCTGATTCCCTTCAGAAAAAAACTTGGTCTCGTTGTCTTACAAGGTGGTAAATTGTCTCATTTTCCCTGAAGTAGTGCCATATTGACTTGTCCATGTTGGATAGCACAACACCTACGTGTTTCCTTGAGGGTCTCCATTCCTACATCACACTTATCCCAATTTCCTTGGAATTTCTCATTCCGATGTCATTAGATTTGTTCATAAATTGGATTCTTAATTAAACTTTAGCTGGATTAATATTTTGTAAATTTAAATGCAATAAGAAGGTATTTTTTTTTAAATATTTTTCCTCATCAATGAAAGAGGAACTTGAAATAATAATTAGGCCCTCTGTTTTTTTAAGATTTTTAATATTTCACTTTTAAGTTAAATATTACTGCGAAAAAACGACTTATTGACTGATTCTTTTCTGTAATATTTGAAATTGAAATATTTTTTCCAAAACTTGATATGTGCCTTACCATTTTTCTTTTTTCAGAACAATATGTTATTTAGATAAATGCGGACAAGAACATAAAATAATTGTTCATTTTAAGGGATTAGGAATATTCTTTGGATTTTGAATATTACCGTCATGGATCATTTAATAAAATAATTATGTGCTGATTAATTTCTTTAAAATTCATTTTCATTCATTTTTAATCTCTCTACAGTTTTGAAAAATAAAATAAAAACTTTAAATTTCCTTGAAATTTTATATACTCAAAAGAATTACCAATAAATATTACAGGTTAGGTTCTAGTGTTATAAATATAACCCTGACAATCGATTACGATGCTGCTGTTTGCATGCTGTCAGTATTATGCCGTCAAGGGGAGTCCGGTGAAAGGAAATTACGGAAGGTTGTTGGCTAGTCTTGATGAGGACACCTAGGCAGGAGTGTTGAAGGAAGCATTCCTGATATGGGCGTTTGTTGTGGAGCCATTTCTACCCAGGTCGGCTACCTGACTGAGACCAAGGGCCTGTCTGACCTCCGTACGCTTCGGTCGTCCATCTTTCTTACTTTTACTTCAACTCCTATTCCAATTTTAAAAAAAAATAATAAGTCCACACAGATTCCCAATGCCCGTTGATAGGGGTAAATGCTAGGAGGTACTTGGATCTGTGGACGAGGTAAGACGACTTTGGACCGAAATGGGAAATGACTGAGAGCCTCAAACCGTTATTAACTAACTTCCTTAATATTTTCCTTTTCTTTAGAATGGTAGCTTAACTTTTATAAAAGCCAACATATAACGGCCCTTGGAGTTTTAAAAAATATTACTGCTTTAAAATTCTTTAAAAAATGATATATGTGAAATGTAATTATCTAACATTGATTACTTTTTCAATTTTTTGCGTAAAATGCGTACAAAGAAGACATTAAAAAATTTAACTAATTTAAGCCGCCCTCCTTCTTTAACTCCCGGCTCGAACTAGCTTTTTTTTATTAATGTTCCTTTTGGCTTGTAACATGAATTAAGTCATTTAGTGTCACGTGTTCTAAGTTTAAAAAAAACATAAACCAGGAGTAATCTGATTAACTTACCCAGCAATATCATGACAGACATTTGACGCTAGGCTGTGAACACGAATCTTTTGAATCCTCACACCGTTACCGTTACTAGGCCCTAATGCCCACCCATCAAAACTTTCGCATGAGCGGAACCTTCCTCTTCCATCTCTGCCCACAAGACAAAAGGCGGGTTAATCAAGTTCCGCCATCTTTCACTCTGTCTTGAAGGAGGAGGAGAGAAAAAAAGAAGATTTTACCAACATTAAGAGAGGCCCGATACAGTTTCGAGTCATTACCCGGTGTAAGATTGAAATTCCGCCCGTGCGCGCCCCCAGAAGTCGTGAGAATAAGGAGATCTCTCCCCCCCCCCCCTTGCTTGGGAGAGCTGCGTGGTACTTTTCTCATGACCGGTCAGGAAAATTCTTAAGAAGGCCCTAGGGAATGGTGGAAGAGAATGCCTCATAGGAAATGGACGATTTGTTCTACGGCGAGGAGACCGGACGTCCGCGCGTCCCCGCCTTCACATTATATTTCCCCAGTTTTGGGCACGTATTCAGAAACTTGTAAGAGTGTAGACCTAGGTGGTCTCTCCAGGACGATCCTATCCTGGGGCGTCCTCAGATTTATTATGAAGTCCTTTAGTATGCTCAGCGATCACTGCCTTCTAGTTCTTCGTGATTTTCATTACGATTAAGTTTGTTTGTTTTTTTCCAATACGTTTTTTCTTTTATTAAACTTCAATTTGTTTAAAATAAATTTATGAATTCATGTATAAGATTATTTTGGAAATATTAATCGGCTTAATTATTAAAATTATCTCATATTATTATTGTATGAATATTCACCAATTGAAGAAGTTTCAAGCAATTATTATGTTACTAATCAGGTAAAAACTGTTTTTTTTTTTTCAAGCCAATGTATAAGAAGTGAAATAAGTTCAAGATAGGAAAATTGTAGTATAATAAAGTATTCTTTAAAAAGGAAAGTTCGTCTAAGTATTATATTTCGACGACATATTGGTTTCGGGTATTCTGATCATGCGATGTAAGGATCATATTAGTGCCAAGGGATCAGATGCTCCTGAAAGAATTGGGACGTTCGACCTATCACCTAAAATTTAAAACAAAATTGAAATGATCACTGTCTGGCTAATTGCCCATTTTCTATTGATGGCTCTAATCTTTAACCGTTTGCGAAAGGATGTGTCTGATGAGATTGTAGGAGGTGGGGTGTGGAAGCAGAGGCACTGGAGTGATCCTGGGCGCGTACGTGCTCCAGGAAGATGGACAGCGCGTCCTGCCGTTGTCCAGGTAGGAAGCCTCTGCCTCTTTTCCAGTGTATTTGCCCGGGCGAGACCTCCCTGCCGATTCCTGGAGGCCTTCTTACCTGTGAGCGGCCTCCCTCCCCTTAAAGACCGTACCCAATTACTTGTGGTCTGAGCTATGTTGGGACTGCAGCATTGCCGGACTGCCTCTTCCAACAATGAGCGCATACTTTGAAGGCCCATCGCCCCCAAATGCTTCTTGTCTTCATCATTTCTTCCCTGACAGCGTTGGGAAAATAGATGTCTCTTTACTTTACCATTCATTTAGGAGTTTCCATTTCATGGAGTGAAACACATTTTGCCGGCGTAGTCTTAGAGATTCGTAAAAAACTTCAAGTGTTACGCTGCGGATTAAAGCCATTATCGAGGAATAAAAGCCTTCCCAATATCATAAATGTTAAACATGAATTGATTACATGGTAATTAAACAACACTTATATCAATTTACAGTAATTCAAGTTCTACTTATAAAGCTTTGGAACCTCTCTTAGTATAGTGATATTTGTCCAGCTACCCATTCCTCTTGTATAGTTCTTTATCAAAAACCTACACGCCCAGGATTTGATTTTCCCTCGAAGCTTGGTACGTTAGGGATCTATTTTGTATATATTGAAATATTGTATTTTGATCATTCCTAAATTATATTTATTAGCTCATATCTCTCTGACCCTTGATACCCAGTTAATAATTGAAAATCAATAGTTATGTTACTTTACCTAATTATGTCAAATTAACCAGAATTATATGTATTAAGCTAGTTCAATAAGTTATACATTTCAAATTTAAATTCATTTGAATAGTTTTCAGTATTATTTACCCAAAAATATGTTTGAAATAATATTTATATATGTTTGTATATATTCACTGTTGTATATATACACATACAACATTTAACTCAAATGTTGGAGTGAAGTAGATAAAGTCCACTAATTATTTAAACTATAATGTATGATCCAAAGTGGAGATTCAAAAATTCCTTCCTCAATCCATAACTTAGCTTATCAGAGGCATTTCATTCGTGATTTTACGTCCGAAACAAAATCATCATTAGTTAATAAACATTTTCAAATGCTCATGCCTTCTATTCTCCGTCTTCATTGGTTTCTGCAAACCATCTTCTGTTGGCGAGCGCTTTCGGACACTGTCCATCTTCCGGCCGAATACATACGTTCACTGTCACGGTCTGTATTCAACTGGCAGTTGAATACAGACCGTGACAGTGAACACATGTATTCGGCCACGAGGATGAATAATGTCCGAAAGCGCTCGCCAACAGAAGATGGTTTGCAGAAACCAATGAAGACGGAGAATAGAAGGTATGAGAGTTCTATATTCATTGGTGGTAGAAATAATAATAAGCCTTTAGAATTTTCAAATGCCTTCAAGATCCTGCTTTGCCTTTGAGAAAAACAAATGCAAATCGTATCCTTTTTGGAATGGGTTTTCGCCCCCGATCCCACATGGATAATTGTCTGCCGACAGCCAAGGACGGTTGGGGAGAGACAACTACACCCCCACCCATAGGACTGACCACAAACCGGTAAACAAAAGAAAGAAATCGATCAGACCTGCCTTCTTCTGTTTCTCTCTGAACCTGGTTTGCTGCTTCAAAATGGAACCTAGAATGTATTCTGCTTACGAGGATTCTCATTAGGAATACTCCTTAGCTGCTGCTACATACCGCCCTTATGTTAACCATTAGTTTAATTATTCTTTTGATATAGTTATAATTAAACTGCACAGTTAAAACTTTTTTTTTTTCACTCATGTTCCAGAAAATTTTTAATGTCGAGAGAAGTTGGGGAAAGTTAACTAAATTTATTATTCATCTATTTCTTAGTCATATTAGTGTTAGGGGAAATATATAGAAGATGTATTATATGTAAACAAAAAATGAATGAAATTTTCTACCACTTTTGCAACATCAAACATAATATTCAAGAGTGTACGAAAAGAGTTGAGCACATCCTTTCCAACTTTCTCCCCACGCATGTGACCTAGAACCAGCCTAGCGACATTTTCTTCCCCCTTCATTTTCGTTATTGCCTTAAAAAATCAAATTATAGATTTATTCTTTTTTTGAAACATGCAAAATTACCTTAGTCTACAGATCTTTTGTGTGAATGTCTTTTTTATCGTAAATATCATATAATTTTTTTTTTTTAATTCTTCGGATAAGTTGAGTTCATTTAGTAATAATTTTAATCACAAGTGTTTTAAGATTTAAAAAAAATTAATTATTCAGAATACTTCACTGTTTACTCCACAAGTACATGTCCTCGTTGTTTTCCTACCTGTATCTGTGAATATATAAGAGAATATTTTAATTTGTGAGTATGAATTGTCTTTATTTTTTTCTTTAACTTCCTTCATTCTTACATTTCCATTTTCACACATTTAAATACATTAAATGCATTTACACTTTTCATTTCTTAAAAAAAAAAAAAAAAAAAAAAAAAAAAAAAAAAAAATTCATTAGTAGGTGAGCTTATTAATATAATGAAAATAATCACAAGCTAGTTTTGTAGAAGTTTTATGTATGTATCTGTATGCTTTAATGGATTACGTTTGTTTAATTTTTATATGTACATAACATAAGGATTGATCAAAGATGTATGTATATATATATTTTTTTGTAGTTAGTTTTCTTTTTGAAGGATTAACGGGGATCTGCTGTAAGAGCAGACAAATTCCCTGAAGAAAACTACTTGACAGTTCGAAACAGTGTTAAAGGAGTCCAATGGAAGACCACGTTCAAAAGTGAGATTCACTGTCGTGTGTTTATTTGTGCTGCACATGCTGCATACAATATGTTGCGTTAACATCTGTATATTGGGTAATTTCCTCCAATTTCCAGGGGGTTTGGGATGGTGCACCCCGGAGAAAAACTCCAGTTGTGTCGCTGGACTGGAGTTGCTGCCAGTCCCCGCATGGCGCGCAGCTGTCGAAACCAGCAGACAATGGTGTGGACACGCGATCACCCTGTCCCCTGCCCACTCTATTCCGCCACTCTACAGACAATGACACACTAGATTTTTCCCATCATTGATGGCATCCGCTTGTCGTTTTCATTTAATAATCAAGGCTGGATATGCTCTTCCGATATTGGATTGTTTAAGCTGCTTGAACAGTAATGAATTTTTTTTTGTTTTGTTTTTTATGTTAAAATCAGATGGGGTTGGAGGTTTAGGAGAAGGCAATGTATCTGAATCGGTATTAATAATGTTTCGAAAAATCTTATTAAACATAAAGGACAAAAATTTATTTATTTTAAACATTTATCTTGTGTGGCAATTAAAAAAAAAAAAAATTAAAAAGGTAGATATTTAACTAAGTAACAACCAAGGTTAGGAGCTTCTTCCACTCTCTGAAATTCCAGTCACTGTTCTCTACGCTTTGTAAGGTAAATTTAGTCTAATTTATGCCCATTTTAAATTGTATATCGTCTACATACTTCATCTATATTCTATAATATTCTACGAAAAGTGTATAAGATGCATTAAATAAGTTGCAACTTGGAGGTTTGTGAGTTCCAGTCTTCCCGTTTCCTGGCCGGACTAGAGCCCTGCTTTGTGTACTCAACCTTTTTGGTTATGTACTCAAAGTGGGGCTCTAATCCGCTTTGAGCAGTTTAGCTCTTTACTCTGAGATGCGACCATAAACCTCCCTCGGAGATCTCTCCAGACATCACTATCGCCCTGCTGATGACATTCAAGTTAAATCGAAATGTCGGCAATAATAAAATAATTACCCAACAATATTGGAGTATTTAATTTTATCTAACCCTGGCCGATATCCTGACTAATTTCTCCAGCATAAGACTCGACGGCCAACGAATCTCCAACCATGTTTACCTTTTTGGTTTTTAGTATCATTTTGGTTATTAGCACTTCATATTTATCCATATTTAATAAAACTTTAAAAATGTGGATAGTTTATGCAGCCCCTGCATTTTTAATCTAATAAGTATTATTCTTGAGGATTAAAGTGGTGACCCACCAGTGAATGTATTTCTGACTGTTAGTTGAGGGACTTTTCTAAGTTACTTTACTACTATATATCGGTACATGTACGCCATGAATTTGGGTGAACCCCACTATGCAATGGTCGAAAAGATCTGTCATCCCTGTTGTAATCATGCTTCATGCTTCACTCTCTGCTTGAATCTTGCCAATCAATACAAATCAGTTTGTTGCTGAAACAGTAATGGTTTCCCTCTAACAAGGTTAACACTCCCGGGGGAAAAGGATTTCCTCCAACCCCTCTACCTATAGTTTGACGGGTGAAAGCTCCCACACTGTGCTAAAAGTCCCCCCCCCCCCCTCTGCCCACACTGTATCCCCCACAATGGAGGGTTTTTTTTTCCTCCCCCCGCCCCCTGCCACACAAGGGTGGTGCGTACGTGAGGGGTGTGTTGCCGGTGTGTGTCCACTCGGTGGCTGTGTAGTAAGGCTGGCCCAATGAACTAGTTGCCCTTCCTACACAGATCAATACGGCGACTTAGAGCGGTCTGTGCTTCCGTCCTCTGGCTCGAGAGCCACTGGCGACCGTGCGACTAACTTAGCCTCTGTCAACTCTAATTCAAATCCATCCAATGAGTGCCTCCGTTATGAAAGACCACATAAATCTGTATATTACCACTTCTACTTACCTCCATTGATGTACGGAAATATTCGTCCTAACTTTGACAGTCTTCCTTAATATCCTGTATTTCCACAATCTTATATTTCTTGTTGGTTGCTTTGACTACAATTATTTTCCTAAAATTAAGGTTATGATTGGTTCGTCAATAAAACTCATTGTCTTGGCACAAAAGAAACCTCATCAAAACCTTGCTCGGGATGGATGGATGGTGGCGGGGGTAATATTTTTCGAGATGATTTGATATACTTGTTAGGGAAAATAGCACATTTAAAAAACAAAAATGAACAAAATGCTCCAATATTAAAAAGGGAAGCTGACATCCCCCCCTCCCCCCTGAAAAATAAAGAAATATGTGTTTAGAAATATTCCTGCCTAGGGTAAATGATGTAATAAGTATAGTCGAAATAAATATATTTCTAGAAGAAACCAACCATGATATTTCTTTTATGAGAGTTCTCAGCTCCCCCCCCCCCCTGCAAGTAGAGTATTTTTATAAGGTGTCATCTAGACCACTGGGAAAATCTTTCAGATTGGTGTATCCTATATGGAAGATTCTATAATAATTAGAGATAATAACAGATAAATACTCGAAACAATTGTAATGTTGTGTCCCGATATAAATGTTTTTCATTTAGTGAGCTGTCGTATTAAAGCATCCATATATATCAAAGTCGGATACTACATTTGATGTAGATCAGTAAATAATGATTTAAAATGTAGGAACCGCCTTAAGTAACCTAATGTATTTGAGTATTTATTTAAAAATATATCTTGTAGGAGATATATTGAACTTTTCTTTATTTATTTCACTATTACAGGTCACTTAGATTCATTGTTATTATTTATATATTGCACATACTCGTAGAAGCCTCGTTCTTATTATATCTTAGATATAATTTATTTGTTATAACATCAGTAAAAGCTAATCAC
Organism: Oncopeltus fasciatus; assembly: GCA_000696205.2. Taxonomy (NCBI): domain Eukaryota; kingdom Metazoa; phylum Arthropoda; class Insecta; order Hemiptera; family Lygaeidae; genus Oncopeltus; species Oncopeltus fasciatus. Next base: position 338,303 of record KZ807314.1, on the reverse strand, counting down.
AGCTCATATAATAGCTATTAGGGGCTTATTATAATTAATTAGGAAGATATAGGGTTGTGCTTTTTTAATTAGTATTTGTATCATTGCAGCGGTTCATTTATTGCCCTTTCAAAGAAGTTTGAAATAAATTTTAAATGCGCATACAGTTATTTTTTAAGACACCGATGAAGAAAAAAAAATTGATTCATGATAATTAAATTGCTAAATTAATAAGTACATTTTATTTGTATGATTTTAATGTAGCTGTTCCTTTTCAAAATTTCATATAATGACTTAATTCAAATAAGAAATTCGTGTTGTGTTTGTTTTTTTGGGGTGAGGAGGGTTAATTGAAATTAAATTTTCTGACTCGCTAAGTACATCTGAGAGCCCTGGAAAACGCAGAGGGGTGGCACAGCAAACATATTTCAGTTGGTGAAGCAGCTTGCCTGCGCTCGTTCCAAAGTACGTCTTTTGTACCTTTTTGACCGGCTGCCGTCTTCTTTGTACCTTTTGTAACCTCCTGGCACAATGATTTTTATTGTGTTGGAGGCCTATGTGAGCCTGGGACTGGGGAAGGAACCCTTACTCCTGCGGCTCGCCGGTGTTTGCTCCGTATTACACGCTCTTCAGCGCTCAGCCACTTGACGACTTGTTTGGACACTAAACGTTTTGTCGCTTCTTACTAATCACTCTTTCGTTGTGTTTTTTTAAAGTGTTAAAAGCTCATTTAAGGGATATCGTATCTCTACTATATGATATGTCTATAAACAGTGAACTTTTTTGTTCTGGTAAAACCTAAAGCCATTTTAAATATGATATCTGGAGATTTATAAAAACACATTTTATTAGAAGTGGATCAGTGAGTTTTTGATTACTGATTAGCTATTACTCTAGTTGTTTCGGGGACATAAATGCTGTTTATCAAGCTCCGATAATTTTCTAATTTTCGTTGCTTAAAAGAGGGAGGGGGTAATCTGATATAACTGTTAACCATATAAAATCACCCTCAATCAGAAAATTAGCCAAATCCATACAGATTGGTAGCAAAATATAACTTTTGTAAAAAGTCTTAAATTCTTCTCTGTTCCTACACTTACTGAAATGTAAATGAAAATATTTTACCTGCTCTACACTTCGAAATTTTAAAATAATGAAATCGAATAAATAAATCAAGGTGTATTAGTTGACCGTCAAGTTTTATGAAGAAAGGATAATCAGAAATTCGGTCTTGGTAGTTCAAGAATTAAAAACTAATTTGTGACCATAACAGTTTTTATTTTTGCTAACTTGTTTCGGCCTGAATTTCAGGCCTTTATCAGTGCTGAATATGAGAAAGAAAAATAATGATTTTAGTTTTGGTACTTAATCCCACGTTAAATTTTGATACGAGAAATGCAAGGGAGTTGGAATAAAAAATCTTTCTAACTCAGCCGGGACTCGAACCCAGGTCTCCTGCTTTCTAGGCAAGTATTCCGGCCACTACAGCACCGAAGCTATATTGTCTTATCTAGCTTTACTTAGCTCATTATCTAGCCAGCTTCGGTAGTGCAGTGGCCAGCATACTTGCCCGGAAAGCAGGAGACCCGGGTTCGAGTTCCATCTGAGGTAGCAAGATTTATTATTCTAACTCCCTTGCATTTCTAGTATAAAATTTAATTTAGGAGTAAATACCTCAACGAGAATCATTACTTTTCTTTTCCATATTCAGCCCTGATGAAGGCCTGAAATACAGGACGAAACACGTTGGCTAAAATAAAAACAGTTGCATTACTTGCATGAAAAAGAAAAGCTTTCCTAATTTCAATAAAGTGCTTATGGAAATTTGACCAGAGCTGAGAGAGCTGTTAGAGTAGTTCCCGATTGAACTCCGGAAGAACGCGTCCTGGAGGTTAGATGTTACCCCCAAACCATACGCTCTGGAAGTAGCGAGGAGCCGTTCCGTTATGGGCGGACTGGTCACGCTGCAATGGTTAGCTGGAGCGAAGACGTCGTAAAAATCCAGAGGGCTCTCTTTCTACTTTCGAATCGTTTATTTCGCCCCTCTCCCCCACCCCCTCACACACAGACCTGGAATTAACCCTCTTTCGGAAATCCCATCCGATCCCGTCCCATTTCTCCAGCACAAATTATTCTTTGGAAGACAGTACTGTAGTGATTAAAAAAAACAAACAATTGCTGCAAAAGCATAAACGAAATAATAAGGTATGCTAATTTTCTTTTTATGTCCCGAACCCTTCTTTCTTCTCTTCTGCATATAAATTTAATATATTGCCCCTCTTAAATCTTAGTTTCTATTTTTGTAGGTCCAATAGATATATGGCTATTTATATTGTTTTACGGTAATATTCTACGATGAATAATTAGAAAGGAATTAATTGTACCAAAAATATAACTCTTGCTTCACTGAACAACTCTGAAAATTTCACCAGAAGGACATGAATTCAGCAGAATTAACAATCCAATATCTTAGTTATAATTCTTATATCAGTTAATATAATATTTCATAGTAAATCACCATGCCACAATATAGTCTTGGGAAGAATCGGCTATCCTAAAGGTAGCCACCCTATTCTATCTAAATCCCCCCCCTCCAGTTTTTTTTATTTTCTGATAAAAATCTGTCTAATAGCTGAGCTTGAAACCGCAATCCCCCTCTGCTAATATGACACCCATCATTGATGCATTATGTTTCATTAAATTTCAATAATATTAAAGTTCATGTAGAAAGTAATTAATAATAAAGTTTTATTATATATTTTTAAAAATTTGAAGTAGGGAGATGAGTACTCGAATGATGTGCAGTTAAAATTCAAATTAAAATATTTGAAAAAACTTTTTTTTTTTTTTTTTTTTTTTTTTTTTTAAAGTTTAATTGTGGACACTCCATATTTATTACTCTGCCTTCATATCTGTATAACTGAGGGTTGTGAGTACATTTTATTTTTTGCAAACAGCTTAGGCTTATTGCAATTTCTATAGGGCTGATTGTGTGATAGTGTTATCAAGTAATTCTCCGGTGGTATAGAGGAGAGCTGTCTCATTGCAGGACGAGCTATCTCCTTGTCGGGTCAAGGATGCCAGGCCTTGCATGCAATTAAATTCGCTAGTCACTGTCTACCGCCACTCATTTCTTCACCTCCCGTCCGGCCCTGGATCAGCCCTCTCTCATCGCGAGTCTCGAAACATGTCGTCATTTATTTCCAGAGGCGGACTCCCAGCTGAAACAGCTACTGTTAAGTAAAAATACTTGTTCTTCCAGGCACTTAGTGACTTGTTTGTTTTATGTTCTGGGCATCCCCCCCTCCCCCTCTTAAAACTAACTCAGTCATGGCAGATCACACAATAGTACCTCTTGCCCGAGGTCAGTATTTCTTTTTATTCTCCACTTTTGCAGTTTATTAAATTGTTTACAAGCAATAATTTATCTTTAATACTTTGGGTTTATTGGGGTTTGGTGGTTAAGGAACTTGACTCCTGAGCCAAAGGACTCTCGTTTAATAACCACAGTAACAGAATGTAATAAATAAATATTTATTTTAAAGAAAATAATAATAACCACAGTGCGCACAACAGTTTTAATTTTTTTTTTCTTTCTGTGCTTTGTTTATAATGATGCAAAAAATTACTGGTGTGCTGCTAGGAACACCCAGTACTTATTGGGTACCATTCTTCATTGAATAGGTGCACTGTCCACAAACCTTCTGGTATGTAGATTTATTTAAGAATAAATACATTTTAAAATTTTACCCCCTTGTATCTCGATTGCGGAAACCATGAATGAAATGCTCTTCTGTTTTTTTTAAATGAATAATTTTAATTTTAAGGCATCAATGTTTCGTAAAACTCAATGCTGGCATCTTGAGAATGTTAAGAAGACTTGAATAAAAGTTATTAAGTTAAAATAAAAATCAAATCACCTGTTTAGATCCGTTTGGATTTGTCAGAATTGTCTGTGCTACGAATTCAGACTGCGTTTCTATTCACAATGAAATGTTTTAATGTGTCATGTGTGTTTAGAATAGGTTGGTTACCTCTAGATAGCCCCTCCCTCTATTATTTCTGTTCAATTCTAAAGTAGGTTAAAAAATTGAAATAAATTGATATATGTTTATTCATGTCAATTCAATTTTTTTTCTTAGTCTCTGCGCTTACCATATGTAACTGACAGGGAAGTATTGAGCCATCATCTTTTTGACTTATATTTAATTTCCTTCTCTATGTTCAAATTTGAATGACAAGACTTTTGAAAAATTTCAGTAGCGCTTTACCAATTCCACTTAAGAGGAAATAAAATTGAGTGGCCAATCCTGAACAAAGGATCGAATCTTTTTAGGATTAGGATTGGGTTCAGATTGTCAGAGCGTTGAAAAAGAGGGCTATTGTCATTCGAATCCTTTAATGTGTTATAGTTAATTGGATGTAACTTGACTGTTGAGTTTTACTAGGAAAGGTTAGTCGAGGATTTTTTAACCTGACTTAAAGAAAAATTAAAAGACTAAAATAGATTTGTAACGAAAAAAGTTTTTAGTTTGGCCAACGTTTCGGCCTGAATATTAGTCCTTCATCAGGTCTAATGAGGGGATGGCGAGAGAGAGAGAGAGAGAGAGAGAGACTCCTGCTCTACAGTGACTAAATCATGACTGATCTAGTTTCTATCCCCATCATCCCATTTGCCGTGATGAAGGACTAAAATTCAGTTCGAAACGTTTGCGAAAATTTAAAAATGTTTTCTGGTTAGAAATAAGACTTAATTCTTCAGTTCCCAATGCTGAGAATACCTGACTAACCTCTCCTCAGAATAATTAATTATTTTGGAAATCAATCCATTTTTCTGACTTCTAATGACTTAAAATTTTCACCCGTTTTCATTGTTTATTCATTGCAAATATTTTTGCTTCTGTCTCAGAGCTAAGGATATATAAGTTCATGCTTTGACTGCCATTGGAAAGTAAATGAAATATGTACTCTTTTAAGAGTGGCGAGACTAATCCGTGGACAGTATTGGTCGACTTAAGGGAGTAAAACAAATGAAAGGCTAGAGAAGAAGAGGGGTTAGCCGGCGTTGCCGTATAGGGCGGTGATTTGGAAAGCTCACCCCGGTGTGTCGGGAACGGACCTGCAAAGCGAACCGGTCTGTATAGTGCTTCCAGGGGGGAGACCGGTTTGTCCCGATGAGACCTGAATACTTCATAGCGCATTCCTCCCCATCTCGTGTGTCTCCGGCCGATAGCGCCCCCACGTCAGCCCATAGCGCGCGCCGAGGCGCCTCCAGTGAGGGCGGCCCTTCGTCTGCCTTCTTCTCGCCGCGTCTTCCATCTGGCCCTACTAGCAGGAGAAAGGAGAAACAGATTTCCTGTCTCTTAAACAGAGCCAATGTGTTAATCTTAAGCTTTTTGATTAATAATAATAATATCATTTTACACAATAAATTCAAGGTAATAGAATAAAAAAAAGTCTTACCACCTAGCCCCGGCTGAGACAGGAAGATTTTCTTATTATATTCCCTTGCATTTATTGTATAAAATTAATGTAGGATTAAATATCACAACTAATACAGTATTTAGTATAATTTTAGTTTCAGTGCTTGGTGAAAAGCTACTGGAGAAAATAAGCAAGCCACTGAAATGGGATTAAATCATAAATACTTATTGCTAATATCAACTTTGCAGCAATAATCCTTCAGCGCTAAACAAAATAAATGTAGGCTTTTCTGTTGAATAACTTTTCACTTTAATCCCAACACACTGCTACAGGTGACAGTATATTAAACGCCTATAAGGTCTAAGTGGAAATAGGAAGAAGTCTGTGATAGTTTTGAGCATAGAATTTTGATAATGTTTAGAATGAAGGAAGAATGAAGTTATACTATATAATAAGATTTTTTAATCGTTGCTTAGAAATTGATTTACCAGTTGAGTGGAAGTAAGCTGTCTCGTTTTTGTTTTTTTTGTGTGTGTGTGTGTGTGTTATCCTCCTTAACATCCACTTAGGGTCATGGAGGGACGGACTATCTACAGGTTGCTATTCCATTCTAAACTTCCATGGCTCAGGACAAGCTTTTATTTATCGGTAATAGCTTGCGGGATTTGAACCCCATAGTTAAGATTTTGAGACCCGAACGGATACCATGAGCTACCCTGGCACCCCTAATAATCATTAACTATTTGCATTTCTTGCTCATTAAAAAAAACAATTAGAAACAAGGAGTCTGTCAGAATGCTAGAAACATTATTTACAAGCCAAAAAGAGGATTTTTTTTTTTTTCAAGATCGTTATAGAAAGCCATCGCATTTATTTCTCGATAAATAAGTGCTCAGTGCAGGGCTCGAACTCACAGACTTAAAAGCTTCGAAGGAGTCCCCTTGGACTCTCAATATCAATTGTTTATTTACGCGAAGTAAAACTCGAATTTCTTTTTCTTTATTTATCTTATGTTTAATGGGTTTTTTATGTTTCCTAAATATACTTTTATGTTAATTTGCTTTACATTTACTGATAATTATTTATTTACGTACAAGGGCCATACACTCTAGACGTAAATAGAATAACTAGTTTGTCAACTGAGTGTAAAAAAATTCGGCAAATTTCTAGCAGTCTATCGATGGGACATTATTTAAATTTAAATCCTTTTGAAATATAACTTTCATGAAAAATTTTATACATAGCGCATATAACTAACTTAATAGCGCATGTAACTTTGTTTTTGAATGTTCCATGAAAAGTAACTAATGATTCTACACGGAAGTTGTTTTTCTTACTAAAGCATACAGGTTTTCCCAGAAAGAGTGACGCTACTGCCACCATGATTACTAGGCACTGATGACTAACCATTAATCAGCGAAACAGGCAGACACTATGAGAATTCCATACGGAATATTGAAATTCCATATATAAATTGACAATATTAAAGTAATTTTCACTTATATCTGTAAATAATAATAACGGTTAGCGATTGATGAATTATGATGGTCCCCTTTCTGACAATTTGCAAAAACAAAAGACACTTCGAAAGGAAATTCGTCAGTAATGACGCCATTATTTAGGAATGTGTATCCTGTTGACTCAAATGCTTTTAGCAAGAAAATTGTCGTTCTGTATTTAACTTCCACCATGTTTTCTAAACTGAGTCAAAATCATAAAGCGAAAAAGTCCGCTACGCATGAGAAATACAAAATATGCGAAATTTATATGTCTCATTAGTTTCAAGATAACTGCAATCAGGCTAAATGTCTTATCTCCATCTAACTAGTCGAAGAGAGAACAGGTAAACTCGCTTTTAAAATTATACATTTTGTTCACTTATAATAACATTTAAAATTTAAAATGCAAAGTCATTGTACTCATTTTATAAATTATAATCGAACGAACTTTTTTTTCTACTAGAAGAATTTAATTTTCAAAAGAAAATACAAGGAAAGTATAAATTTATTTATATTAAATGTTTTTTGTTGCTGTGATTAGGTAGATCTAAAACAAAATTCAAATTTATATTAATGTATTTTTTAAATTATCTGCCAACGTTTCGACTTACATTGTAAGACATCTTCGGGGCTATGAAAGCCGTGAATCATGATGAAGGCCTCTTCATGTCACTAAGATCCCATTTTCATGACAATGGGTTTGGTTATAAAAATGGGACCTTAGTGAAACGACGTCCCTTCTCGACTTCATGATAGCCCTGAAGATGGCTTACAATGTAAACAGAAACGGTGACTAAATCATGACTGATCTAGTTTCTATCCCCATCATCCCATTTGCCGTGATGAAGGACTAAAATTCAGTTCGAAACGTTTGCGAAAATTTAAAAATGTTTTCTGGTTAGAAATAAGACTTAATTCTTCAGTTCCCAATGCTGAGAATACCTGACTAACCTCTCCTCAGAATAATTAATTATTTTGGAAATCAATCCATTTTTCTGACTTCTAATGACTTAAAATTTTCACCCGTTTTCATTGTTTATTCATTGCAAATATTTTTGCTTCTGTCTCAGAGCTAAGGATATATAAGTTCATGCTTTGACTGCCATTGGAAAGTAAATGAAATATGTACTCTTTTAAGAGTGGCGAGACTAATCCGTGGACAGTATTGGTCGACTTAAGGGAGTAAAACAAATGAAAGGCTAGAGAAGAAGAGGGGTTAGCCGGCGTTGCCGTATAGGGCGGTGATTTGGAAAGCTCACCCCGGTGTGTCGGGAACGGACCTGCAAAGCGAACCGGTCTGTATAGTGCTTCCAGGGGGGAGACCGGTTTGTCCCGATGAGACCTGAATACTTCATAGCGCATTCCTCCCCATCTCGTGTGTCTCCGGCCGATAGCGCCCCCACGTCAGCCCATAGCGCGCGCCGAGGCGCCTCCAGTGAGGGCGGCCCTTCGTCTGCCTTCTTCTCGCCGCGTCTTCCATCTGGCCCTACTAGCAGGAGAAAGGAGAAACAGATTTCCTGTCTCTTAAACAGAGCCAATGTGTTAATCTTAAGCTTTTTGATTAATAATAATAATATCATTTTACACAATAAATTCAAGGTNTTGACGCATGATATATATATATTATTTATTTGTTTGAAAACTATCAGTTTTTAAATAAAGAACCAAATTGTGTATTGAAATATCCTCCTGAAATTACAGATAATAAATCTCGATTAGCTCTACTTTAAGGGCATTTATCTGTAAAATGAACACCCAACATCTGACGGAACCAAATCAAGATATTTAAGGCAGCTCTCTTTACATAATTATCGATAGAAACCAATGACTTTGGAGATAAGAAGGGAAAAATTTGGATTCGATGTAAATACAAAAATGGAAATTTCGATTTTACAGAATCTATCGCTCAAGTTTCAATAAACATTTCTATTCACTCATGGCTTTCCCCAACTTTAATTTTGCATTCCTTTTTTGAACTTAAAAAATTTATTTTATCATTTATTACAATTTTAACATTAGTTTTCTATTGTGGATCATACTTCTCCAATAATTAAATGTGGCTAATTTTGTCAATCATTCATCGAGAACTTAGTTGATTTTATATCGCACTTTTTTTTAAATTTTTTTAGATTTTTTAAAACGGTTTGCAAGTATAATTTATACTCATGCTCGCTATTAATGGACACACCATATGAATTCCAATGACATTATGTTGTATTTGTATGCAATGTGCATGTGGTGTGTTTTAAGTTGGAAATAATATTTCAAAAGCCATGTATTTTCAGCAAGAGATAGGTAAACTGGTTTCCTTGGTGAGATCTGCTAGTGAAGTATCGCAAACTATGCCTAATGAAACTCCATTTAGATGTGTATGACGTCGCAGTTCTCATCTGATAGGGATCCGACATGCCATTAATCTGGAAAGCACGTAAATGTGTACTTTGACCTCTTTTTCAGGTAACGCCCTACGCCTTCAGAGAGAAGCGTAAATATTCCCAGCGACTTATTTCTATCTAAGAGTAGGATTTAAATTGAATAGACACCCTAGAAAAATTTGTGAAAAGTTGAGAATATTTCAGTAAATCGTATCTTCTCTTTTTGGACCCAATCCTATTTGACATGGCAATTTGGCAGACGTAAGATCGTCTCATAAGAGTAATGTAATCCAAGCGGACATTCCAAGTTTCATTAATACTCAAAATTACATAAATTACTATTTTCTGAATTAAAACCCGAATAGTATTATGAAAATACTATTTTCTTTTAATGAGGCTAGCTCTAGACCAACCGGAAGGAAAGAGTTGGCAGTTAAGCCATTCCTCCTTGAACATTCTTCAGTATCTTTCTTATTATGTGCCTTCTGTTTTAAAAAAAAAAATATACAAAACAAAAATGTTATAAAGTTGTGGCTTATACCTATTATACTTTATAAATTTTTGGTTTCTCTAGTAATAATCAGTATAATGACGGTTTTTATCTTAATTTTCATCTTGACATCTCCTCTATCTCGTCTGACTTGAGCCAAAAACTAATTCTTTCAAAGAGGTGTCCAAGTAGTAAGTTTTTTTTTTTTTTTTTTTTTTTTTTTTTTAAAGAAGGGTCCTAACTTATTTTTAAAACAGTTTTATTTATTTATTTGTATCGTGTATCCTGTAGACGGCATTTCTTTATAGAAATCAGAATTAGATTGGAGCTGTTGTTGACAGGTCCTGAGGTAGAATAGTATTATTATATTATTCAAGCGGTGATTGGAAAAGTTGGAGATATTCCACAACAAGCAGTACTTATCTTTGTACGATCTATGTCCTTCGAATGTGGATGATATGGTGTGGACATACCATGATTTGAAGTTGGATGGAGGGGTGTAACCTTAATGTAACCTTCCTTCTATTGTATTAGGTGTTAAATAATGAATAAAAAACTAATGTAATAAGGAAGGTTCTAATAAGGTTACATTCTTCGGTCTTAACTTCTAAGCCGATTTGCTATGCGCCATCGATTGGAGTTCGATTATTTCCGGAACGTAGAGATACTCTCTCTGGTGAGTGGTGACATGTCCGAGAAGGCTATCAGCTTATTTGCGCAACTTGAAGCGCGACGCCTCTGTCTTTTGTCCTCGAACCCCGACTCCCCCACCCCTCCGACCTTCCTACGTCACATTCACACCGGATTAAACCGATCCCCTGCTTCCTCTTCATTATGCCTCTCGTCGGACGAATACTTCAAGCATCTCTGTTAAGTTGGCAGATTGCACTTGACACGAAGCTACTATGTTCAGCTTTATGTTTTTTGCCATTAGTGGTAGATCTGGCAAAGTAAGCTAGCTCCTCGTGGGAGAAAAAACCCATAAGAATTCCATATTTACTCTTATTTTACTTCAGCTTTGCGAATTGTCTTACCACCTTCAGAAAACAGCGTTTAATTACCATTTCACAGAGCGAGATCCCATGAAATTAAAACCCACATTATGTGACTCCTTCTCGAGAATCATGTCAATGTCTCCATTTCAAGTCGTGCTGGTAAGAACCTCGACACAGAAATACCATTTACTAACCCGTCTTTTACACTATTTGTTGAGTTTAGACGTACTCCGATAGTTATAACAATGATATTATCATTTGCACTTTTAATTTTCAAATTCTGATGAAAGATAAATCTTTTTTCATGGGCGAAATTCAACAAAAATTGGAATCGTCCTTCCACACTCATATATAACAAGCAAACTTCAGGAAAAATTGTTGTGAAATTTGGAGAGTATTCGACATCTCTAATTTTAAACAATATCACAAAAGTTATTGGACAATTCAAAAATTGATTTATTTATTCCACAGATAAACGATTTCGAACCATTTAGATTTAAGATTAAAGGCCCATTTAGGAGCTAATTTTTCTCTTGTATACTTGTTACTTCATTATTCTAGAATAATCTTGTATATATTTTTTCTAATTACAATTTTGAAAGATTACTCCAAGTATGAGTAGAAAATTTATTTGTGACCTCTATTGAAAAACAAGAATACGCCCTATTTTCTTGGGATAAGAATATTTTTATTTTTAAATCTATTGTTGGGAGAGAAAAAAATCCAGATAAAAGGGCACGGTTTATCTTGGAAACGCTTAAGACGATTCTACTCAGTTCTAACTGATTTGGCGTCCTTCCTCGGGACAGGTAGAAAAGTCTAACATGCCTCCTCTTAAGATAAGGTCGTATGTTGGATGACGTCCCAATCTGGTGGGGCCCCTTCGCACTTCCTCCATTAGAAGGAATTCTGCTCCTTGTAAGCTGTTATCTCTCCATTTGCTGATAAGAGATTGAAAGCTTCAGAGCGAAATATGCTCCCACGTCTACTAATACCCGAGACATGTTTGTCTGTTTTTCCTTCAGCGCTGAGTTTAAACAGAATTCAATATTTACTTCTAGATCATCTTTTTCATCATCGTGACGCTTTGCTTGTGTAAGAATGTGTGTTCATCGTGTGCATGTTGTAGGGAGAGATTTTCTTATTCAGTAAATCTCGTCTTCATGTTTTACATGGCATGTACTGCTGTTAATAATGTCTACTATTTTGGTTCATAAAATTACACTTGCTATTAAATGATTTTGATATATGCGATATGTATTGTGTACATTTTTAGATGTATTTTATGCAAGTAAATGGCTTCTTTGTGGAGCCTATAGGTTGATTTGGCTGCTATAGATAGTTAATGGAATTTATTAGCAAATTTCGAAGTTGTCTAGAAAATTATTTACCTTGTCAATTTTATTTGTTGTCTAATAATTTGCTATTTCAATTTATGAACATAATCTGCTAGTTTGGCTTATGTTATCCAGAAAAAAATAATGAGGTGTATTTCATTGAGCTGGGGGTGGAGTTTGCTTAATGCTAAGGTTATAAAAATCAAGTTCTTTGAATTATTTTCTGTGCACATTTTTTTTCTTAGATCTCATCATCAGAACTCAGTCGCTTATCCAGCAGCGCTCTTCTGACTTAGCTCTGATGATGAGATCCAAGAAAAAAAGTGCACAGAAAATATTGCAACTCGATTTTTATAAACCTTTGCATTATAATATTTGTGTGTGTTTCATAATAATTTGTATCCATGCCCATGATTAAGTTAAATATGATATATGGATATCTTCATAGTATTTCGATTCGATTCCAGAGAGTGTGCTTGCGCACGTTTGTGTACCGATGTAGCGCTGCGCGAAGGGGGGGGGGGATATGGTCATTGCGTGGCGGTGTTTCTGGGTCATCCTCACCTCTGCCTGCCCGATGGAATCCGAACTCCTCAGACCCCCCCCCCTCCCCCCTTCTGACTAGCTCTGTGTTATTCTTGCATTGGGTAAGAGAGGTGAGCAATTGATGAAATTGTGCCACGAGGCCAGCGCCCCTTTCTGAAGGATTACCTTACCCCGTGTCAAGCCCCACCGAGGAAAGGGGAGAGGGTGAGCTAAATATCAAGGACGCAGTTGTGAAAAGTCACACGAATTTTCTCGTTTTCACTAAGCTAAATCAATAGGTACTGTACTGACAGTAACAGACTTCAAAAATGTATACTTTGTTCTTAAATACAAATTTTGTGCATATCTAATTATTCCACTATAATTTTTTTTAATAAAATAATTTCTATGGTATTATTCAATATAATAATAAAATATTTATTAAAGTAAGAATTATTCTTAATTGGTATCAATAATTTTTACGGCCTGAACCTTATTAAGCATAAGTAACAAGAGGTCTTGTATGTGCCCTCATCATCCCTTCCCCTGTGAGTCCTCACCCTTATTTTGGGGGGGTGAATACCCCCGCTCCAGCAACTTAGATGTGTCAGTCGTCGTACCCATATGCTTTATAGCAAATTGTGGATTTACTCAATGGCCCTGGCAGACTTTCTCTTGAAAATACACTTCACTTCGCTCATAAAGGCCGTTAGTGTATTCACAAATGATAACCGCGTCGAGGAAGATTTATACATCTTTTGTTGCGAGACCATTAAAATTCTAACCTTGAAAAGCTTCCGAAAGCTTATTACAAAGCTTATATACTAATACTCTAACAAGTGGGAACAAATATATAAATTACAATTATTGAAATATAAAAATCAGCTATTTGTACACTTTTTCCAATGAAAACAAATCCCAAAGTCGATAAGTGCAGCCTTCAACGAGTTAAACTTTTTTTTTTAATTTTAACCCTTAATTTATCCCTTTTAGTGTTGTTTGATACAATGAAATCCAACCTGTAATTTAAATTTCATTTAATAAAATTCAGTAATTTTTTATGAAGCTATTATTATAACCTCTCTATAAGTATACGGATAGAATAGTATACGGATAGAATTTAGAAATAAAAAGTCACAAGACTTTTTAAATTTAGTTTGACTCATCGACAAAAACCGTATGTATGTTTACAACAAAGGCGGCATAGGTTTCAAATTAATAAATTTTAAATATGACATAATTTATTTATTAAAAAATGTATTTAGGAGACAAAAAAAGACAAACAAAAAAAAACCAAACTTTATCTTGACTTGCGGTCAATCTACAGGCAAGCAACATTTTAGATTTTAGTTATTGTATCAACTTTTCTACAACCGTTTTATATTTTAAATAAAATTACCTGTGATTTGTAGAAGAGTGAACTAAATTTTATTATTTGTTTTCTGCAATTTGCGTGAGAAATACAAACTGTTTGCTCATTATTATTTTCTAACCTAGAAATATAACACTCAACTTTGATTTTTAGAAACAACTAGAATTTAAAAAAAAAAAAATCCTAAGTAATTGTTGGACAAACAAGTACTTAAGGATTTAATAAACTTTAATTCCTAACTTAATATTCCTCAGTCTGCTGCATGCATTATTCTTGTTATTTAAACGGCTTTTAACTTCAACTTTTCGCATAACTTTAAACTGTTCTTTTTCTCTTTTTATACTTATATTTAATAAAATAAACAAAATAGGTTAATTTCAAGATAAAAAACAAGTAGTTTTCAGAGTATTTTTTATTGTTGCTATGTTTTTCCAATTTGAATTTTACTTCCATAACGTTTTTTTTAATTTAATACTACTTGAGAACCAGTAATCTTGATTTATTTTCTATAATTTTATATGATGGATCCAAAAATAACATTTTCTTATTATTATTTGTACTGTGGTGAAGTTTCAATTGTAATAAAGGGTTGTATCAAATTGACAAGTCCATATTTCTCATTAAATTATTGTACTACACAGCTGAGCGCTTTCTTGATCTACGATTCCATCATCGGGGCTCAGGAATCTCCCAGTTTAGAGTCTTGCACTAATACTTGAAGTTTCCTCAATTCCAAAAGCCCAACTCTAATTCTGTGTAGTACAAGAATTTTAATCCTCATTTTATGAAAAAAAAATTTTAAATATCGGTGAAGGAAGGAATTGACCAAGATAAGAGTGATAATAAATGGTGAATAATGATTTTCTCAAAATAAATTTTCTGAAACAAAATATTATTCGTTGAAATTCGAACAGCTTTCCCCATGCTCCAGACTTGCTTTCGAGACTTGGAATTCAGCCAATGAACACCTATATTAGAACTGATTGACTTAAATTCCAAGTCCATCGCGTTGGTACTTAATGGTTACCTGAACTTGCCTAAATTGATTGCCACTGCTGACTTAAGTGGATCATCTGTTTGGCGAGTGGTTGGCGGTCCCCGTTCGCGAGAGCTAGCTAGCACTTTCTTCCTGCGCGCTGGTGGTGCTTTCTACAGTGGCGTGGAGGAGGGATATACCGCCTCTCTCTGGACTTTGCCCGACTTACAGTGAAACTTACACGTGTGTCTTCTTCTTCCTAACCTGGAATCCTCCTCTAGGGGACAGCCTTAGAAAGGGTCCTCCTTCAAGAGGTCCTTCCTTGTAAAAGGAGAGAACTAGAGCTACGGAAACTAAGCAGATTTCCTAAGTCTGTTTTTCCAGACGTATAACTATTTATTCCTTTATTTATTGTATTCTTAAAACAAAAATACTATACATATTAATTATAACAATAATTTGACTAAAAATACTAAGAATTAACTACTAGAAGAATTTCTTTAATATCAGGTTTTCCACATTTTTCCATGATTGTATTTTTAAAATTTTAATTTCTCAGCGATCCCATGTAGAAAAACTAAAAAATAGTTGTAGATCACGAAGTTTAGCTTCCAAATTTATTTTTTTCATTGTAAAAAGCGTATACGACGAAAATTATATATACATACACAAATAAAGAAAATAAATTGAGTAATTAAACCACTGTCAGTAGGTCTTTTGCACTATTGTCACAAAATGGTAGAAGTTAAAGGGTTAAAATCCATCATATCTTCTTTATTATAAGGAGAGAATTTTCCACAGTCATGAACTTTTGATCCAGGTGGCAATACGTCCCCTCTCGCCTTCATGATAGCCCTGAGGATGGCTTACAATGTAAGCCGAAACGTCTGCTGAAGAAAAAAAAATCACGTTTTTAAAAAATTGTATTTTTTGTATCAACCTTGATCGAAGCCCAACAAAAATTCTCTGCCATTCATCCCAACGGTCAAAAACTCTCTATTTGAACTTCTTTGTTATGGTGTCCGGGAAAACAAATTTAAAAAAAAAAGGTAGTGTTAAATATAACCTTCTAATATTTTACGTCATATGCATTTTGAGTAAAATACTTGAGGATATATGTATAAGTATCAAACAGCGCCATCAATTCCTCTAAGGGTCGTACTACAGCTGGTTTAGCAAGTTCATCTTTATTTATTGTACTTTTTGGTTTGTATGATAAAATGTAATTGAAGCAATGGACTTTGACGCATGCGCAACTCTGTTTGGTGAACTATTAACTGAAAATATATTTAAGCATACATTTTTCCTGCAACGGAAGTATGGAAGTTTTAACAATTTCTAGTGCAATGGAACAGAATAAAAAATCTAACTGTCCCAGCCAGGACTCGATCCTGGATCTCCTGCCATCCGGGCCGGTGCATTTTCCATTTATGCTACCAGGACAAGTATGATAAGTTATTAAATTCCCCGCACTAGTGGGGAAATTATAAGAGACTATATGAGAATGAGACTAGAAATTACAGACTCTCGACAATCGTGCGGGGAATTTAATAACTTATCAGACTTGTCCCGGTCGGTAGCATAACTGGAAAATGCACCGGCCCGGATACCAGGAGATCTAGGTTCGAGTCCTGGCTGGGACAGTTAGATTTTTTTTTCTGTTCCCTTGCACTAAAAATTATTAAAATTTACGTGGGATTAAATACCACAAAGAAAAAAATTTATGAAAGTTTTAGTATGCCTCGCAAATAATTATATCTTTATTGTTGTATCTCCTCGACTTTCATGTTCCCGGGAGGAATGAGATTCCGATGAATAGTGTTGTTCCGTCTCTGAATAAGGTATGCCGGGATGGCGTGTCTGCCCGAAAGGACATTCACGTTTCAGGATGAAGCCTAAGAAGATTATAGGAAACATTATCAATATTATTGGTCTCTACAAGTAGCCGAATCATTTTTCCATCCATTTTTTATCGCTGTCCCTTCGGCATTTCCCCGGTATGTTGTTAGCATACATATTCATCTGTTTGCCTCACTCAACTTTTACAAAGCGTTGGGCATTTCTGAAATTCAATTTCGCCCACATTAAAGTCTCCCTACATTTTTCTTTTATAATTTTTCTCTTCGATAATTTTGGAATTGTCTTGTTCCTACTCGTATCTATTGATCGTGAATAAGTTTCTTAACAGTTATTTTTGCCTTTGATTATCTCTGATTTCCCCATCATCTGGAAATCACTTCAGGTGCATATTTCTCCTTTTTGGAACCTGGAACACGCAATCTCCAGCTCTAGATACTACGCTGTCCCTAGCTGGCGACACAGGCGGTGGATGCCATCCTCGACTCATTAAGAGAAGACAAAGGTTAATTGGATAACTACTTTTCCCGAATTGTCGGCCTCTTCCCATTGCTCATGTCAGTCCTTCTGTGTCACTTCAATCATTTTGGTATAGCATGTGCTCCTAAAGGATTCTGCTACAGGAAACTAATGTCTTTGTAATAGGGAAAAAAATGTATTTCTTTTTATTAAGGTGTCCTATTACATAGCCAAGGCTTGCTGGTAATCAATTGATTAGAATGACTGTAATTGAAGTCCTTATTTTGACAAGAAGTTTCAACTGATTAGTAGACACACAGAAATAAGCAATGTATCTTTTTTACAGCTCTATGTATTGAAATATATGGAACGATATTTGTATAATATTATGTTATTGATGAGATTCTGAATTGCTGTCAATTTTGTAGCAATTTGATACAAATAAGGCCTGTCCGATTGAAATGCTATCCAATTAGATTTTGTAAAATTAATTAACAAGAAACTTGTAAATTTAAACTAAATAGGAATATTCTAAAGTAACCAATAATTTTGAACTCAATCTGATTTCAAAATGTTTCTCATTTTTCATTGGTTATATTACTTCCTATTGGGCATTAAATGAGGTTACATTATGAAGTCCTCAAGAATATAATCCAGCTCTTCAACTCAAAGGGGGGTGAAAGATTCTCAAATTGTATTAAAGTCATTAAAGCCCTCCGCTAAGCCCGTCCTGTGATGACTGGTAATCACGGTTCTTATTATAACTCCCGCCTCATATCGAACTGTGAGAAAGGTATTAGGCGTAACGATCTTTCCCGTCGCGCCGGTTTCAGGTCCTCGCCGGCTTTTTGATTGGTTTAGGTGAGTGTACCACGGAGTCCCCCACCCGAGGGAATGCAGGGGATAAAAAATAAATTATGAGCTCTCCTCGTGATGGTTAGGTTTTAGGGCCGAGTAATTGTGTCTTACAGTGCTTGATGGTGCGCATTCACTCTGTAGGAATTCCATTTCGCTTTGTCAGAAGGGAGAAAATTAATTCGCTTACTCTTCTGAGAGAATTATCCCCCCCCCCTCCAATACCTCCCACTCTCACACACTCTCTCTATCTCTCTCTCTCACACCCCTTACTCTCCCCCTCCCTCATCACCCCCGTACTTTAAAACTTGACCACTTATTTGTAAAATGATCTTATATAAAATCACTTAATTGTTTTTTCACCAAGTAAATTATTATTCCTACTACCGCTCTTAGATTAAAGCTTGCTGAAAATCATAATTTTATATCACCTTCCTAACTAGAGTTTTCTTATTCTTGGCAGTTGGCAAAAATAATTTTTAATACCGTCGAGCATTATTGAGTGAGGTTAGTCAGGGATTCAATCTTGGGAGATGAATTTAAAACTGATTTGTAAACATAAAAAAGTTGTTTTTTTTTTTTGGTTTTTTTTTTTTTTTGCTAATGTTTGGCCTAAATTTCAGGCCTCCATCCGGGAAAATGATTCGAAAAAGTCATTATTTAGTTACCGTAGAGCAGAAGCCTCCTTCTCCCCATCATCCCATTTCCCTTGATGAAGGCCTGAAATTTAGTCCGAAACGTTGACAAAAATGAAAAAAATTTCTCTTTACAAATCAGTTTATAATTCTTCACCATCCTAAACCAAATCCCTGATTAACCTCTTTTCATAATTTTTAATGTGTTTTAAATTTTTCCGTGTTTGTTAAGTACTTAATTTCAAATGAAAAAATGTTTAACTGGTTTGACGTCATACTCCCGCAGTTTGTGACTATAGTTTTTCTTGTCATATTGCAAAAATATGCCAGACCTTTCTTTAGGCAAATATAACTTTGTCTGTCCTCTCTTGTAAGTCATCTCTTTGAATAGTGCTTCCTCTGGACATTACAATACAGCTGTAAGAAGTAAGGCATCGCCTTTGAGGACTCTGCTGGCTGGCTGTTTGTTGCAGGATATTCACTGCCATGTCCCACGTGCTCTTCGAGAGAGATGCTAGTCCGAAGCTCGTGTTCTCAGACGGCTTCCCTTCCTTCCGTTTCTGTCTGGCTTCTCCCAGATCGATCTCAGATTATCAACGCCTCGTTGAGCAATATTCTGTCTCCGCTTTTATTCTCCTCACACTAACAATAGGCCTGCTTCTACAAGATATCCTAATCTTGTTTTGCATTAATTGTGCACCAACTCCTTCTGGTATTATTTGTTGTGCATCAGCGGTTCCTCTTCAAATTGCTATTTTGAGCAGCATTGAAACGCCTTTTTCCATCTTGATAACAAAATTTTTACTGTAAATATTGCATAGTTGTTAACTTAACTCATTTGGTTATTAACTGCTTATGTTAATGCTCTCTTAATGGTAAACAGTATAATTTACTATAACTTTTTTTATTAAATTAAGAATAAACCCAAAATTTTAAAATTATCTAGAAGGCTTGTCCATCTGGATCATGGTGACAGTTGGCTCTTTCATAATTATCTGACAATTTCGTTAGTCACAACTTTGATGTGCGCGCTTCCTCAGAGTTTCGGATCAAATAATTGTTTTTGTCCTTCATGATTCCAGTTAATCTTCCAAACTTCATTAACATTCCTTGTTTTCAAGCCGGGGTATCTGTGTGGCAACGATGATTTTCATCCATCGCCATCGTCAATTCAATGACGAATTGAATTCATTCGGTCTGGAGGGATACCGTAGTCGAAGACTCAAGTATGTAAATATCTGTCTCTCAAAATGTCAATGGCATTTGGTCTTACTCAGGGTACGCGTGAAGGTGGCCCAAAATTTAAGCACTTTGCCTAAAGAAATTTTTTGAAGCAGGTTATCCATTCCTTATTTAATTTTTCAAAATTGGCAAAATCAGTTTGCATTAGGTTATCATATAATCAATTGCTGACCAGCTGTTCTGCTAGGTGCTATCAGGGTTATCAGGCAGGTATAGCAAAGTAGAAAAATAAGGGAGAAGTTTTACACCCTTACATTGCTTTATTTTTTTTTTTTTTTTCTCGAAAAAGGAAGTTCAAATAAATAAAAAAATAGGCAAATTTAAAAAGACAAAGATGGACCGAAAAAAAGAAGACTTCTTCTTTATAAAATATCTATTATATCAGCTATTTAAAGGTGTGTAAGATGTTTTTTGGGGTTTTTTGAGCTATATTGTTAAGCGAAAAATTTCTAAGCTTGTTTGCTTTTTATATGTTTTATGAAAGAAAATTTAAAGTTAAAGGAACACAACAACAATAGGAACACCCATTTTAACTATAATCTACTTGCTGAATCTTTGGTCGACTAATATTTAACGTTCAAATGGAGAGTTTTCGACAGTGGAGATTATTACTAGAGAATTTGTTGGAGTTCAGTTCAAAAACAATTTAAAATTTTAAAATTAGGTTGTTTTTTTTTATATATTAAATTGTATTTGAATTTTTTACTGCTAATGTTTAACCTGGCTATGAATTTCAAGCATTTAATATAGAAAATAGGTTCATAGAGAAATATCGTTTCGGTATGAATAATCTCGATAGCTATTCGAAATTAGCATGAATAGCACTGCTATTGAGAAGGCTATTGAGTCTTAGGAAGACGGAAGCTGAGGAGGGGGGGGGGGCAAATCGATATGACAACAGAGCTCGGCCCATCTGCCATCACGGCTAGTCTGTGTCGCCATTGCATTAGTCACTTCCATGTAGGCGATTACATTTATATTTATTTATACATGAACTCTTCAATATATAAACATGTATACAATCTTTAGGGAGGCAAGTATGAAAGTGTACGTAAACATGAAGTAATGGATTCTCCATAGAAACAAAATAAGAAGGTCTAGCATTAAATAATTGTATATCACATAATTTAGATAACACAAAACAACCTATATTTATAATGAACATAATTTTAGGTGTGATATGAGTCTTTAGAAAATTATAATAAAATGAAAATCTAAATATATTTAAAGTTATATTATTATTCAATCATAATTAAGTTTCCCTAAAGCAGAAGATTCTCTCACTCTATACTCCCATTGCATTAAAGAAGGTTGAAACGTTGGCTATAGTAAAATATAAGGAAAACCTTTTGGTATACAAATTAATTTTTATTTACTCAAATCACCGACCAATCCTTCCTCTTATATTATTATTATTATTATTTCCAATTAACTTTGTAAAACTTCCTAAATTTTACCCTGCTAAAATTCATGGAGCAACTATTAAAAGAATTTTTTCCATGGAAGATCATTACAACTAAATATTCCCTATCCCTAAATAAATTAGTAATAATTAGATAAAAATAAAATAGTACCTATCCGACTTAGCGGATATTTATATTTACATTGTTTGCTTAAAATTATTTTATTTTGCAAATTATCCAATCATTTATTCATCATCCTCAATAAATGTTAATGAAGATTAAGTAAACATCACCAAAACAGCTTTCGATTTATTTAAAAAACATGTATGCATATTCATTCAGTACAATATATGTCTTATGTCTGCAGTTTTTATAATAAAACATAATTCAATATTATAAATTTTTTTGAGGTATTTAATCCCACGTAAATTGTACTAATTTTTAGTGCAAGGGAACAGAATAAAAAATCTAACTTTCCCAGCCAGGACATGGATTTTTTATTCTGTTCCCTTGCACTAATAATTAGCATAATTCAATATTTTAATTTCTTTCTGTAACTTTTTGGTTGAGTTAGAAGGAAAGTTGAATTTATTACATTATTATATTTATAGAGTCAACATATATTAAATGCCCAATTTCCAATGTTTATCTCCCTTATTCTTTTTTGGAGTATTTATTTTGGAAGTTGTATATATAAATATAAAAATATAAATTCTCTACCTTGCTAGTCTTAGCGGATTCTAGCCTTTACTCTCAATGGTCCCTTTCAGTTAAATTTATTTTGACATCATCTCTCATTATTGTATTTTTTTTTTTTTTTTAATTTCTATGAATCTGTTTGTTAAGGACTCCGTTCCTTAACCAACTCAAGAGTATGTAAGGTACCTGGAAGTCAGTCGCGTTGCGCAGTTCCTTCGGCCTCCTTCCAGTTGCTCAACAAACCCGCAACTCGAAAGTACTATCCCCCCCCCCAGCCTCACCCCTAAAGGTTGTAAGAGAGCACTCCTGAGGGTTGGCGGGGGTGAACTCCACCAAGGACACCAAGTCTCGAGCTATTCTCAGTCACTGGTCGGCCTCTGCTGACTCTCTTGTAGAGGGTTGTAGTGCGTGCTTTACAGTCATCCGGTAACCTTGGACCTCTTTTAGATTTCCTCACGCGGATTGACAGAGAAAGTTCAATCCCATTTCAATAACTTCGCATCAGTTAACATATGCTTGCTATTAATAAAAAAAATATAAATCACTCTATTAATAGAAATATGAAATCTTTATTATCGATTTAGAAATTACAGGGAGAATAATTAATTTTATTATGTATAAAAAAAAATACAGATATATGATAATTATCGAATAATGAAGTATTGAACAAGACTTTGCACCATTTAGTAATTTTATTGTTCGATAGTATTTAAGTATATTTATTTTTCTCTTCAAAATATGTATATTGTATAAAATATATCAATTATTACAATAGTTGTGTACCACTAACTGCAATTGACCTAAAAAAAAAAGGTTTTTTTTTGCTTTATATACAATTAAAAATTAGGTAATTGAATATGAGCTCTAATGCATTCATTATTGATTGGTCAATGTATTGGAATTGTATTCATTCAGCAACCTCATGATAATGTATTGGTACACTATGCATTTCGCCATGTCCTATTTTTATTTCTCAGTAGATCAATTGTATCTTCTTGCCCAACTAGTTTGGTTGTCGTTAAATAACTTGAGAAAGTAGCCATAAGGTTCCTTCATTGTCATGAAGAAGGAGTCTTAACTATTGCAACAACCAAAAGTATATTTTTATACTACCGAGGTGATGATTTCCCGTGTGGTGTATCAGTACATGAATGTTTGAGGTTCTATTAGATATAGAATATTAAAATAATAAAAAAAGTCTTGTACTTTGTAGGTAACTTGTTGAACTTCGAGGTTAGTCTGGGATTTGGTCTGAGCTGAGTTTAGAGCTGAAAAATTAAAAACTGATTTGTAAACAAAAAAAAAAGTTTAATTCTTCAGCTCCCAAGAACGAATCCCTGACTCCTGAAATCTCCTGAAAAAGTCTTGTAGCAAAAAAAGAAATTAACATAAATTTTTTATTTAATGTTAATGTTTCGACTTGCAAAGCGCACCATCTTTAGGGCTAATAATCGTGGCACCAAATTTTATTTACGTGGCAGGAAGTAACGGCCAAAATTCATACATGTTTATTTATATATATTTTTTCCATTTTAAGTACTTTTCATGTGGACTTGCAAACAATCTGGTGGTTTTCATATGATATTTATTTAATTGACTGAACTATTTTGTCTTGTTATGATTGGTATATTTTACTTCCATTAATGAATAACATTCACATGAATTGTTGTAGGATTTGTGGAAGAGGGATGGATCTTCCTGCCCTGAGATGATATTAATGTCGGGCAGACCTGAAAATATTTAGGGATGGATTTTTGCAAATTGTGAGTTAGTATAAAGGCTCAAGAACTGTTACTCATTGCATTTAAATGTTGTTCCATTCCTGGACGAGAAGCACATACCCAAAGCATGATAATATTTATTTTTATTATTTTTTTTCTTTAAGAATAACTGTTAGATGTGTAACTGTTATTGATAAAAATATATACCTAAATTTATCTCCGTTCGGGGTCAAAAAATAATAATAAATACCTAGTGCTCTCGTATTCATGGTTTTAGTGACGTTTTGCATGAGTAAATATTGACTGTTTGTTTTAATTGTTTGGTATTTATGCTTTGGTGTATTAGTCTATCTTTAAATGTTTATCATCTCTTCTTTTCTGTGTCAAATTTTGCCGAATCAAAAAGACCTTCTTTATGAGAGATAATTTAAATTCTTCTGTTAACCCTCTCCCCCAAATGTTCTGTTCCTTTGGCTTCGTAAAAATTTCCAACGCAATTTTCAATATGCACGTAAATATTATTCTTTATCAACAAGAAGTATCACTTTTTTTTTTTTTTCAATTTGAAGAAATAAATTTCTTTCTATAGGCGTTTATAAATGTTTTAATTTATATTGATGTATAATATTAGATTGTTTCTTCTCTTACTGTATCTAAATGTTAGTTTAGTTTATTTGTTTAAATGTCTCTTTATATGTACTGTTTCGTATGTAGATATGCTCTTTTTCGACCTGTACATATTATTTGTGTATAAAACATTATAGGATTATATTGTTATTTTCAGGTTTTAAGACTATTGATTTCAGGTACTTTTATACAAATTTATAAGTTATATTATTTTTCTTGTACATAGCAGGACTTTTCAATAAAAATAGAAGCCTCATTTCTTAAAATAAAAAATAAATTAATAAAAGCATTTAGAAGATTTTTCTTCAAGAAATCAAGCTACTCATGTTCGTGATATAACAGATACAGAAAATTTTGAATTCTTCATTCATCTTAATCTGGAGAGGCTAATAACATGCTACGTCCAAAATCGTATTAAAAAATATAAAAAATAAATTTGTTGATTGAGATGATTTTTGGTAAGCATTATTCTTTAAACCCCAAAAAGCGCAAGTTGTGGGAAAATTTACTGTTTTTCTCATAATTATATTATTAATATTATA
>KZ807314.1:289585-308076 GCA_000696205.2 Oncopeltus fasciatus | reverse complement strand
AATTGTATTTTTTTTTTTTTGGATCAACCTTGACCGAACCCCAACAAAAATTCTCTACCGTCAAAACCACCCCATTTGATATTGTTTTCCTTTTCAAAACACTAATAATATGCAAAAAGAAAATGTACGCTGTCCGTCGATACGGAATTCTGCTGTGACTTATGGGATTTAGGTTCTATCCGTGCCGACAATGTGATCAATTGTATAAGAGATATGATCCATCAAATTCTGGCGTTTTGACAAGCGTATTAAGCTTCGTGTATATTATTTTTTATCCCTTATCATATTAATTTTTTTTAATTTTTTTTTTTTTGCAAATCACTTTTCAAAATATTTAAATTTTCTCGTTCTGGTGATCGGGGAGTAGGGGGGGTTTGTGGCCCCCGGCTCCTCGGCGCCGGGAGCACACCATGAAGAAATTGAAGCGAAACACTCCGCCTTCAATTGTATAGCATAGTCATTTGCTCTCTCCCGTTAGCGGCAGGCGGCTCCTAACGGGCCTCTTGTCTGCCCACATTCGGCCTGGACATTTACCTAACCTCCTTGGAATTTGGAGAGGAGAGACGGGCCTGAATATGTTGCTCTGTATCCTGCCACTTCCTCCCAGGCCGAACAGTGAAAGAGTAATTAGAATGTCCTCTCTCACATGTAGCTAATGAGCCTAAGGATTAGTGTTATAGATCCTTTAACTTGTTACTTGTTAGATTGATCAGTACATTTCTTGATGAAGTCAATATGCCGCCCTTTTTTGTGTAGTAAATATCCTGTTGCTGCGCCATATTTGAAAGCATAGCTCTAAAAATGACAGCGCCGAATTGGGCGCTCACGATGATGAAATCCTTAAAAACGGATAGTGTGAGTTATCCAGATGTTACTCCCCATCTGATCAGATGAGTTAGAAGAGATTGACTAGACGTCTCGACAGATCCGAAGAACTGGAGTTCTCAGGCTACGCTCGAAGAAGAAATGAAGAGGAATTCGTCCCCCGTATTACTTGGATGGAAGGAATGAGGTCGGCTATGGCATCCGGGGGCTGGAGGACCGTGACCTACGTCGCTACAGATTGATGCTGGAGAATTATTAGCTGGAGTCAAACCGTGCCAAGCATATTCCAGCAACAACAAATTCCAAACGTCCAAAGTGTGGTAGGTTCTATGTACCTCCTTGGTATATAACATTTAAAATCTTTAAAAAAAAAAAAGAAGTTAATTTCAAATGCGATATATTAATTTATCTATGAATTTTAAACCTCAGTGGATATATTATATATATAAATATATGATATTCATGCAATTATTGTATTGATATCAAATATCAAACAGTTTTTGAAAGATCAATATTTGAACAAAAATTTAGATTATATATTTAAAGTCCCATTTTATTACATCTCCCATTAGTTTAATTATTTTTAAATATGTATATAGTAAGATTACCATCATTGGGTTAATTGTTAATTTTAACACATGGACGAAAATCCATTTTTTTCTTTTTGTGCTCTTTTACGACTAGCCTCTCCCTTTACTCTGATTTTGTCCCGTATATCCTTAAACACACCTTCTAAAAGTGCTTATATTTAAGTGTCGTTGTGATTTATCAAACTGTGTGACCAGTTCTCACAAATAGTGGAACACTCTATCCACTCTCTTAGCCAACTAAGACATCATGGTGAAAATAGCAAAATGGATTAAGATTATGAGACTTAAAGATTCCATTAGGATTCAATATAATTATAAACATAAAAACATTGTGCATATTTTAAAATTAATGGTCGTTTTTTGTTTATTGAATTTTGAGTGGAAAAAAATTTTGTTGGCAGTCGAAAATACATGTAGTAAATATGTGACCTACTTCATACTTTTTTTAAACCTTTATTTACTTATTACATTCAGTTAAAAATAAAAACATTTTGTTATTTGATTACAATTGATAGTAAAAATAACTTTCAATGACAATCACATGATGAGAGAAGGTGACCAATGACACCAATCTCAACTTATTTACAGACTATGTCCCCAGAAGGTCAGTCGACGGGGAGGGTTGTAGGGGTTGGAATACTTCGTACTTGTTACGGAATTTTAGTACTGAAATGGGATTGCGCACAGAAAAATAGGCTATATTTTGAGGTGGCCTTAAAACTTATGGCCTTAAAACTTTGAGGTACTCTAAAAACACAATTTTGGACATTTGCATGCATGCAAATCGCATCCGAATTGCATTGCAAGTGCATTGCAATGCAATTCGGATTGGTTTGGATGACTCCCAGTCTGTAGCCGTTCACAGCTAGTGAGAGTTACGGAATGACCTAGCAGAGTGATCTGGGAGACAGAGTGTGGCGTAAGATTCCTCCAATAGAATGGTGGAGGGTTTCTGCAGGGACTTTAAAGATCAGCTGGTTCCCAGTCTAAGAGCGTCCCGCCACCATGAGGGGTTAGTCACCCCTTCTGTCAGTTTGATTTATTTCTCTCTTGTGGTGGTGTACTTCCCTCTCTAACAGTGTTCTCCAGGCTCTGACTTCTCCAGAGTCCATTCTTCCCCTTCCATGGCCTTCCTGCTTCCTACCGGTTCATTAGCTACTCGACACTCCCTGGCCTAAGATATTTGTATGCCACCCAGCCGCCTTTGACTAGACCACCGAATGTTATATTATACTCTTATAAATTCATCCTTTTTCCCTTCAATAGTTTGATCAAGTGCAATTTGTCTTGGTTTATTATTTATCATGTTTGTTTGTATATAAAATTTATGTATGCAAGAGCTATCAGCATTAGCAATTTTTTTCCCTTCTTCATTGCCTCCCTCTATCTAAAGAGCCATTTAAATGTTGGAAAACTGTTTTTTTAAATATAATCAATCAATCAAAATTTTTCTTCAAATACCTATTTTGTACAACAGTGTTCTGTATTTTATCGTATTTCATAATAGTTTACAATACACTGTATAATTATATAAATTATTTATTTATTATCTCTTTTCTATGAAAATCCTCGTTCTATTTCCGTTACAATTGGAAATAACTCTGAATTCAGAGATAAACTAACCTTGACANAACAAGCCCGAACATTATAGAATTTTTCTATGCACTTCTTAGATGAAAGGTCGTTAAGGAGGAACAGCTAAGACAACTAATGAGTGCGATTAGTAATAAATAAATAAATTTAAATTAAATTTCCCTTTCTTGTTATAGAAGTACTTCACTGAGTTGGTCAGTTTTATTTATTTGGAAAAATAAACTTATTTTCTTTGTGTATCATTATAAATCCACTAATAAATTTTAACGAAATAAAAAAAAATTAATAAAAGTTCTAATAAACTTTAAAACGAAAAAATATAAGCTAATGACGATAAAAAATGAGGTGTGTGATATAGATTTTGTATTTCTCAAAAATATCACATCGAAGCAGTCTTTAGGAAATGTGTCGTACTAGCTGACATGTGACAAAAAAAAATCAATACGTGCTCTGCTCTGAAGGACCATAAAAACTCTTTTTTCCGAGGAGGTTATTTTTTAAAGAGGTAGACAAATCACTTATCACCTAATAGGTCGCACGCAATTCCCCTCCCTCCCAACCCCCTCCCCTACAGAAGAGTGTTTTTTTCTTTTTTACCATTCATTGCCTTCGGACAACAACACTACAACACAGCCTCAAAAACCGGATTGACAATAGTTCTAAGACAAAAGCCAGGTGCAAATCCTACCGACCCCGATAGGTCGCTCCCAGTGGGGATGGTTCTTGCCTTCCTAATCTCTCTCTGTAAAACAAATAAAAAATACAGACTAGCTGCAAAATTTATTTCTACGGGAAAATTTCATGGATTTTTCACAAACATATAAAAAAATGTATTTGTATAAACGCTTATGTCTGTCCGAGTCTCGGCTAAGACTACAATTTTTTTTTTTTTTTTTTCAGTCAGAATATCAATCTGTAATTCTCCAGAATTTTTGGAAGGTGATTCTACCACATTTAATAAAACGGATAAGTTAGAAATTAAAATTTATCCCTATCAAAAATGGCACTGGGCCGCGTAGAATCTAACTTAAAATATTACTATATAATATTGTATAATACTATTATATTGTTATAATTATATTACTACTAGATTCTGGTCTAGGAAGATATAAAGTGGCTTGTCTTTTGTAAGGCAAAAGGTGTAATTAATCTATTGGCATGATGAATAGAGATTATTTACGCGTTGATGATGTGCCACTGATTACTTCATTTAAGTTGTAATTAACACACTAATTTAATTTTGGGAATCACCATACTTAATTAGTTGATAGTTTATTATCTGATACATTCTTATTCATAAAATTTTTAATATTTATTCACTTTTAGATGGTCTTCATAGTTTTGTTTTATGTTTAAAATTTTTTTAAAAATTTTACATAATTTTTATTTAGTTTCTGTTTAGTTATTTTAACGTTTGTTAACTTTTTCATTTAAGTGTGCCTAATTATGAGGTTTAAAACGTACCGCCAGAGTATTTAAATGGATACTGTCAAGTCGGATGACTAGGAATGTCCAATTTTTGGAACTGATTATTTGTTTTAGTTATCTGAAATATATTGATTTATACTAACTAATTGGTATAATTATTAAATATATATTATGTATTTAAGAAAGTGATAAATAAGTCGGGAAATAAATTTTGTGAATAGGACTATTTTTTGAGAATTTTTTTAAAATTTAAGTGTAAATATTCACACTCGTGATTAGAATTCAATCTGCAACTAGTCGGGATATTGTTGCATTATTGTGGAACAAGGACTCTATGCAATTTTAAGAGCTGTTTCCAGAGAAGCGTAACGTTTTAAATTACAAATCTCTCAATTAGCCGTGACCTTTGAGGAGTTAAAGGGAAAGGTGGTTTCCGCGTCCACCGCCACAGATTACTCATGATTGCCAAGAGTATTCCAGCTGCGGTAGGCATCGACTGACCTCGGCTATCTCTCACCCCCTCGATGGATGCGCGCGGGGGTGAGCCGCCCCTTAAAAAGCGGAGGGTGGGGTGGTCTGCTCGACCAGGGGATGGGGACATCCCATTGGCACACACGGAGACATCCCACACCGCGTGACGGCTTGCGCAAAAGGGTATATGTCACGCCTACGCGCCGAGGGAGGACTCGGCGGTAGGAACGCATCGAAGGGGACCTTGGCGCTGTTCTCCTTTCGAAGGCAGAGACCTCTTACGCCCAAACCATGAGAAATTGCTTCACCCCCATAAGGCAATGCTATAGGTCACTGTTACAGCAAGTGTATTAGATGAACGATAATATTAAGTTTAAGGCCTTCTTAAAGCTTATTATTTTGCAACTACTGCAAATTATCCATTACTTCATGAAAGCCACCTAGGTCAAATATTCTTCTACTTTCAACCAATATTTTGTTGCAATGCAGTATGCATAACCAATTCCTTAACCCTTTCTAGATAAGGCATTAAAATAATAATTTATTATTTAATGCTCCTTCTTTTTTGCTCTCTAAATTGAGTTTTAATGATGACTTGTAAGTTAAATTGAAATGTCAGAAATTCTTGCTTTTCCCGGGTTATTTTCATTTTACTGGGAATAAGTTTAGTGACGAGGTAAGGGTAGAGTTTACGTTTCTGCAAAAGTGTTTTTTTTTTGTTTATTTTTTTTTTTCTTCAAAAAGTCAGTTAGTTCTCTAAGACTCGGATTGGAAATGAAATGAACTTTCGAAAGAGAAAGAGCTGAGAACGGACGAGGAGATTATCGTACTCATATTTAAATTCGTGTCGGATGCTGTGGGCGATGACAGAGGCAGACAGAGGCGCGCCCAAAACGGGCTCTGACTCAGTACAAGAACAATAATCCTTGATCGTTAAAGGAAGAGGAATAAGCACCTTGGAAGAACCTCTTCCCGGCGTTTGTTCTCTCCGCCTCTTTCTCATTTCTCACCGTGCACATTAGCCTGCGGTGCGTATGTATGTAAATGTGATGAATATATCCCAAGAGCTCAGTTACAGTTTGGCTTTAACAAACATCAGGACTTATATAATTTGATTTCATAAATTTAACAGTGATGAAGATATCGTTGAATTTATAAATATGATCTTACTCCCACCTCCTCGCATTAATTCATCCATTGAAGAAATCATACACTGGCACGTATCGAATTAAGTTAGTTTATTTTATAACGTTGACGTTCGAAAACGAACAGAAAGAACTCACTATAATTTTTAGTGCAAGGTAACAAAAATAAAAACTAACTGTCCCAGCCATGACTCGAACCTGGATCTCCTGCTTTCCATTTGATCCAGGTTCGAGTCTTGGCTGGGACAGTTCGATTTTTTATTCTGTTCTCTCTTACACTAAAAATTGTTAAAATTTACGTGGGATTAAAAAAAAAAATAATATTTATGAAATTACAATATTTCAGTACACTTTGTAGTAAACGTTTAACAAAACTCTTCATAAGAAAATTAAAAGCCGGGCTACCTCGCTATATATTTGTGCCAGATTGTAAGCAAGTAAACCAGCCAGTCCCGTCATATTTTCATGTGAACTAGCTCAATTTCGACTCCGCTGAATTGCCAGCTAGCCGTCTACTATGCACATGTTAAATTCTGCCTGTCTTTATCACTGATGCCCTCGTCGGTAATTGACAGAAGTTCCAAGTAAACAGCCACAATGAATTGCTGTACCTGCAAAACAAAGAGGTAGGTGTGAATGGTACATCACTCGCCAAAGGGGTGCACACTGACAATTTAAAGTCTTGTAGATTGACCTGGAAAGGGTGGAGGAGTTAGGGAGCTCTTTGAAGTACACACTCCACAAGATAATGGGCTCTTGCCAACAGAGAGAGGTAATACCCTCTTTGTTAACCTCCCTCTCTCTGGAATCAAATAACACCTAAACATTGCCTCTCAGCCAGCCGCGGTATCCCTTGATTTGCCCTGAGAGCCATTAAATTCACTTAATTGATGGAGCATTCATTCTGGGATTCCTGGCATTATTCATTATGTTTTCGAACCTTGAATTATTTCATGCTTCTAACTCCTTTTCATTGGATAAATAAAACCAATACCAATATTTATTAAATATTCCATATTGTGATTTATATTTCAAAAGCATTTAGACGTCATTTTTCAAAGATTTAAAATGGAAAAAAAATGGCTATAGAAGCGATGGAAGGCAAAAGCCAGCTCAGTTTAGAGTACATATTAGATAAAAAAGTTAATTTTACGATAATCTTCTTTTTCAGTCAACTTTCACACCATTCTATAAATAATGCACTTAAAATTCATATATTCTTCTATTTTTTAATTAGTATTTTTTTTCGGTTATCCATATGATATATTTAAAATTTTCTTCTGTACAACAGTTCAGATTTTCTCATCAATTTACGAATAGTTTTCTTGTTAAATCAGGCTATATTTTTAAAAAGTTTAGACAATATTGGTGATTTCGAATCTTCTGATAAACATTCGTCTGACCCCCAACCCCCACCAAAAATAGGCAGAACAATCGTCTCTCCTTCGCCAAGTCGTCACCAGACTCGCTTCCTCCACAGTTGTTGAGGAAATTTGTCGATAACTCTCCAGTGTGAAGCGGGGTAGGCACGGGAGCAGAGAATAACTACAATAAAAGGGGTGAGAGTTCTGTTGACAAAAGCCTCAATCTGCGACCACCCTTCCTTCACCCTCGTATGGGTGTGTGTGTGCGTTCGGATGGACAGCTGTTATAACGGACAAGGGGCTCCTGGATATATCGCTCTCGTGTGAATAATAATAACTTAATTGATCTCTCATATGCACACACAACACATATATATTTATTTATTTATGCATTTCAAACATTTTATTACTAACTTCATAAAGCCTGAGGTGATTCAGTGGTTATAGCACAGAGTTCAAAAGATATTGATCTAGTAAGTTAAAGTACATTTTTTTTTTCTTACCGGGTTTTTGTATGTAATGGGCTATGGAAGACTGTTTGTGCTCCTGAGAACACCCAGCCCTAATTGAGTACCATTATTCATTGAATTGTAAAATCATGCAGACAAAGTGATGATCTTCGTTAGTGTGTTGTAGGTCTCTAATAAAGACATCCATAATATGTTCGTTTTTTTTAAAGATGCACTGAATACCTTGAACGCAAGGTAAGGGATTAATAACGTTAATCTCTCATTTAGGACGAATTATCACAGTTAAATACAATTCTGACTAATGACAGCATTAAGGACTTATCATAGCACTATCATCCCTAACAAACAATCAGTCGGAAAGAGCTGCCCTCAAATTGAATC
The DNA here is from genome assembly GCA_000696205.2 of Oncopeltus fasciatus. Classification (NCBI taxonomy): domain Eukaryota; kingdom Metazoa; phylum Arthropoda; class Insecta; order Hemiptera; family Lygaeidae; genus Oncopeltus; species Oncopeltus fasciatus. The sequence continues at coordinate 299,809 of KZ807314.1, read as the reverse complement.
CCCGCAGCCGTGCAGAAAAGCCCCTCATTGGTGGGATATGAAAGTCGATATTGACACAAGGAAAATCGATAGCTAGCTCGATAGCCGCCCGCCCTCCGAGGGTGAGAACTGTAGGGGTGGGACCTTCCCTCGAGCTTGTGGGGTCGCCCCTCGTCATTTTTGGAGCCGTTCTCGAAGCATCTGTCTCGGAAAGTTTATATTGAATATCCCACTGCCAGACAGAATCCCTTATTCTAGCACCTCGTCAACTCTCTTGCATGGCGCTTCATGGAGATAAATCCTCTGAAATTGTCATTTTTTGACTTAAATTCCTTAGTTTGATCCTGTTTATTATTAATAAACCAATTAACTTTATCAAGGCTGTTATCACGTGTATAGCCAATGTATGAAATTCTCCTTCTTATTCAATTTGTTGATTTTAATTGCCTGTGTTATATATTCCTTAATAAATTTGCCATTCAATTGGCTCCTGAGTTAAAGGACTATAAACACTGCACTTCTGACATCCATATTTTCTTATCCTGTTGGGTTAAATTTATAACCAAGTACTTGAATAATTTTTTTATCCTTCCCAATTTATTTAGATTAATTAATTTATTGTGTATTCAGGGAATTTGTTATTCCTTATTGATCTTAATGATGCCTATCCATTTGGACCAGTTTATGTATTCCCTAACGTAACTAGGAATGATATTAAAAGAAATAATGAAATGAAAACCAAATTAGTTTTATCTCTGTGTAAATGATTATTTGAAAGAAAAATATATATTGCATAATAACTAATGTATTTTTTATTTTTTTAATCGTGGAAATGGATGATTCCTTTTCAGATAAATACGTCTTTTAATCATTTATATATAGAGGTTCTTCATTTCAGAAAAAATAAAAGTGGTTTTAAGGTTTTTCCTTCTTGATGGAAGGCGAAATAGTTAAAAGTAAATGGCAATTTTAAAAACACTTATTAATTGCCCTACTAGTTTCGCATTCTTAGACGCTTCTTCAGGGGTTTATCATACAATTTATATAGATGAACCTTCCGCTTCGAAAGCTACTTAAGCTCCAAATTGTCAAGTTAAAATGCTCCTGCGCGACAGATTTTTATATAAGATAAAATTAAAACTATCATACCTTCTATTATCCGTCTTCATTGGTTTCTGCAAACCTTCCTCCGTTGGCGAGCGCTTTCGGACATTGTCCATTTTCTTGGCCGAATACATGTGTTCACTATTACTGTCTGTATTCAACTGCGTTTGAATTCTGTGGGTTGAATACAGACAGTGACAGTGAACACATGTATTCGGCCAAGAAGATGGACAATGTCCGAAAGCGCTCGCCAACAGAAGGTCGTTTGCAGAAACCAATGAAGACAGATAATAGAAGGTATGATGATTCTATATTCATTGGTAGTGAAAATAACCTTTTAGATTATTTAAGCTAAAATTAAGTTAACTTTAGTTCATATTTGCGAGCAGCTCAAATCAGCTGAATTAGTAAGTTGGGAGTTGGGAGCCTCCAGCCAACTTTTGAGGACCGATGTTTGTTGACAGAGGGCAGAAGTGGCTCTGAAGAAGACCTGCAGAGGTGAAGGAACCAGACTGTGTTCGGCCTTGACGCCGTTAGAGGCTCAGGAGGGCGGACTACAGCCCTCTCTCCTGCCTCTCCCCGGGGTAAAAACAAAGGTCCCGCTGGCTGACCCGCCCCGTTACTAGGCCTAGCGGCTCCCCTAGCGCTCCCACCACCACTAAACTTCAAATATCTCGGCTTCAAGCGTGTGTGGAAGCAAGGTGTGAGTTTTAGTGTCCAAATCTGCTGACAAGGGTGATGGTTAGGGCCTATGCTATTCCTCGTTCATCAGTAATATTATTAATGGATTTTGAGATATGCTTTTCAGTTTATTACAATAAGCTATCTTGTCGGTCTTTCAGTGCAAAACATCATCCTCATTTCCTTATATCGATAAAATACTGGCGGGTACTCCAGCTATGCTCTACAGCGCCCCCAACTGTTACAATGATATCAGACATTGATATGTCGCTTCTACAAAAAGCTTTGTCTAGTAAAGTGAAGGTTGAATACACAAAAACCATAAACCACAATTTTAGGTACAACAAAATTATACGTGGCAATATAGACACTAGTCTTTAACAAGTGTAGTTAGTGTTAAAACAGAAAAAAACAGTTTAGTAAGAGAAAAAGGGAGTGAAATTCCCATTATGTTAAAATTCATAAGAATATCTCACTCCGCTGCTATTCCCGTTTTATGGTTTTAGGACAACAATAACTAGAACTGACATTTATTTCATCCTTTTTTACAATTAATGTGTCGGGATGCGCAAACCATTACAAATGTAAAATACAAACATGGAAAACATACAAAGATAACTTAAATAGAAGAATATGGAGTTTTCCAAAGAGGTTATTGTTATTCTGCTATAATAATTATTAACTCGAAATATTTGCAGTCATAGTAAATCCTATACATTGAATGCTAATAATCCACAACTAAAATAAAATATTTTTGAGTTAATAAGTTATGTCCTAGGTCTTTTGTCAGATAATTTTTTTAATTTGCTGAATGTATTTTATTATATTTATTTTTAAAATGTTGGTGTAGAATGTAAAATTCGTGAATAACACATATACGTTACAATGGGGTGAAGAAATGGCAAGAGTTCCTTCGCCATATTTACTTTCGAGAGGTTTCGATGTAATGAGCGTCATCATGAGGGCCATGTCCGCTCCCTCCCAAGTAGGTGAGGGGAAGTGGTCTGGAAAGGAGTCGGGTCGGAGAGGATGCGCACTCGGACCAGTTCTCCGCGGCCCTCGTGAGTGCGAAGACTGGTCTCGGCCGCCCCATGAAAGCGTGCTGTTTCTTCTTCCTGGCCTACTTTTCCACAGCTCGCCATCTCCTAGGAATGCCCCCCTAAAGAGCCATTCTTCCCACCGGGGGGGTGGGGTGGGGGAAGGGATTTCTGGCCAAATGACCCATGATAATGATTCATTTGAGCATTTATTTGTATCACTTCCTTATCAACTTACAGGAAAATTTTGAATTTATTTAACTAAAGTGAGTCATTTTCCCCTCGGGAATATTTTCCGGTAGGAGCTAGGTTATACTATTCAAATTTCTCTAGTGTTTATCAGTCTTAATAGTTTCTATCAGAAATAAATCATTTATAAAATCTTATTACTTTGAAAGGTTAACGATGATTGGGTGTAAGGTTGATCCCCCCTGCGTTTGAAGAATTAGATGACTGGTAAATAATCTAAAAGGTTATTTCCACCACCAATGAATATAGAACTGTCATACCTTCCATTGTCTGTCTTCATTGGTTTCTGCAAACCATCTGTTGGCGAGCGCTTTCGGACATTGTCCATCTTCTGGCCGATTACAGTTGAATACAGACGGTGACAGTGAACGCATGTATTCGGCCAGAAGATGGACAATGTCCGAATGCGCTCGCCAACAGATGGTTTGCAGAAACCAATGAAGACGGACAACGGAAGGTATGACAATTAGATGACTGTTTAACCCTATGTTGCATTAGTCAGGCTTTCCTTCATAAGCTTTTTTGAAAAAAGCATAAAAAGTATAATGGGAGACCTAATTTTTAGCGCAGGACGATCTTTATTCCTGGTGTCATTCTAGAAACGTCCAATGGTTTTGTCTCTTTTGCAACGTTGTTTCTCTTTCCTCCGGTAAACTATTCATGATCTCAAGGTCTTAACCAGATAAGTTGGACAATTTTCTCCGACGGATAAGAAACAAAACTGCTTTTTGCGAATGGAAATCCACAGAAAAGCAGTAGTTAAAACATTTCAAACATGCAGGTTGATTACATATATATTTAGCATGTTTAGAGCATACTGTCCTGCTATGTACTGCATTTTAGATATTTCGAAACTCAAGATTACTTTTTCAACCGGTAATCCGAGAGTGAGTGTTTTCTATTTCTATGTAATACCCTGAACTATTTGTTCTTTCTTCATTACCCACGCCCTAATCCGTTGTTCACGACCTTATGTTGAAGATCCCTGTACGGCGAGCTGCGGCTAGAAAGCGAGGCGGACCGGATCAGCTGATGTCCGTCGGGTCAGATCGATGTGGAATTGGCGGGTGGAGAAAGAACTTGTACGTAGTCCTACTCAACCGGTTCCTCCATATCCCTGGATTACTCAGAAAGGACCCAGATCAAGTACAAAGTTCAGAGTTCAAAGTGGAGTTCACACATGTCTGAATGCGTCTTTTTTTTTATCGTTATATTTTTTTACACCTTCGTTTAAATTTGTGGGAGGGGCCATTTATAGATTACCATGGCACTGTATATGATTTAATTTCTTCTTGAAATATTAAAATATCCAGTCCATCTCTCCGTCTATACCTATTGAAGGGATTTTTGTCGTTTTTGGTATTAAATTATTATTAAAGATATTGATTGATGTTACATAGTAAACCACCAATTGAACACGAATTGTAGTACATTATAATTCCATTTAAGTTATAAGGACTATCTTACTGGTCTTATTTCTATGGTTTTATGAAATTATCTTCGAAGTTTTTCTGACTGTTAAACTTCTAAATAGTTTAGATGTATGTGTGTGTTGTGACCATAAGCTTGATGTAACTCGAGGGATATTTTAAAGTAAAATTAGGTCGAAATTTGTATGTGTTTTATTACTTCAGTGATGAAGTGACCATTAGTCACGTTCCCCGGCTGTTGTAGCCTGAAGAGATACTCAAGAAAGCTGAATTTGAAGAGGATTTCCATTTCAGGACTTATTGAGACTTAAGAGGCATCAGTAGTAATGTCAGCAAACTTAATGTAGCTCCTATATACTAAAAAAAACACAGGCACATGAATGCCCCCTTGTTCAACTCTTCAAGTGGGACTAAAGTGCGTTACCTCAGCACAATAATTATGTCCCCTTTGAATTTTACAAAAAAATATAATGTTTCAAGGTAAACGCTCATATTATGGTCTCTTTGGGAAGGTAAATCCTTAATGTATGAACTTGCAAATATAATTGCCACTGAACACCTTGCAGAAACAATTACAAAATGTTCAATTTCAATGGTTTGCTTTCAAATAGATATCTAGACCATATCAGACGTTCGTATGCAGCTTTGATGCACTCTCTCAGCTCATCTATATTCATACTGGCGCTGATATCTCTTTTTGAGAAAGTTTATTGTCTCGAGCGACAGGCCAATTTCTTTGTCGACAGCCCATTTCCAACAAGGATCTCCTTGCTAATGGGGGATCGTGAAAGTAGTTTCTTCTTTCACTCAAACCATTAAAGTGGATTTGTTTTCGTTTCCTTCAATACGAATTTAAAATAAATATTTAATCGTTTAGATCTTTTTTTTTTTTTAAATGGCTTTGTGTTAAATCATTCTTCCTTACGAAAAAAAGTTTTCCTATAAATTTTCATGAACTTTTTCATATTAAATTCTAATTATTTTTGTATGTCGATAGATGATTTTATTTGAACCATTTAGTTTCTGAATAAAAACAATTGCTGCTGTCACTAAAGGGCTTTGCTGAAACAAAACAAATAGGAGATCTGTTTTTGTGAACGCTCCACAGGTCGCACGATTTGAAAAGTCGATATGAAATTGGAAATAACACCATTCCGTTATATAAAGTTACAGAGAAACAATAATTAGAAAAGATCGAAATTTTTTTTCGAGTAATTTATTTTTAAAGAATATAATGTTTGGTAAATAATCTAAAGGGTTATTATTATTTCTACCACCAATGAATATAGAGCTCTCATACCTTCTATGCTCCGTCTTCATTGGCTTGTGCAAACCATCTCCCGTTGGCTACTCCCGGGCGGGAGATTGGCTCCCGCCAACGGGAGATGGTTTGCAGAAACCAACGAAGACGGAGAATAGAAGGTATGAGAATATAATGTTTTGTTATAATAGAATGCTATGTTGTTCAATTCGATTACATTTATCCAGAAAGAGGAGTACATCTGAAGAAGATGCCATAAAAAATATCACAATAATTGTATTTTACATTATAAATTTCAAGAAAATTAAAATATGAAAAGGATAGATGCTTCAGAGGGTGATGTTCTTGTGTTTTCCTCCTTGGGAGCCACTTCCGTGCAATCAGTTTGTATGCGAGAGGTGAGTTACAGGCACTCCAGGTTTTTTTTTTTTTCGATTTCGTTTCTATGAACCTGAGAACACTAATATGAAGGTATGACGTTGCAGACTTGACAAACTGTGTACGTTGTACAATCCTGTGCGTGCGTGAGATATATGGACTCCGGTCATTCACCGCGCTCAAGTGGGTTGGGTGGGGTCTCCGGAGCACGCCCCCCCCCCCTTCACAAACCAGCTGATAACAGGCTCGGGAGGGTGATAAGGCCCTCAGTTCTGATAACCTGTCCACCAGTCTACCGGACTCCTTCGCCGTACAGTTGTTCATCAAGTCAGAACCTCAAAACCCTCTACTCATCAGAGTTCATCTCAAAGAGGATTCCTTCGAGAGTGTTGACTAAAGAAAGTTCTTTGCCATGGTTTCTTGGTAGAATAATAAATATTTCCTCTAAATACCAAATTACTGCACGGTTTTAATTTATCTCAAAAGTCTACGCAGGGCTGGATTCGTACCCTCCCAAGCAATGGTGCCCAAACAGATACCTTGGACCCTTCTTGGAAATTGAATGATCTTTAGAGCAAAAATAAATAATTATTAGATGATTTTAGTTGGGGTTCGGTCAAGATAGATCCAAAAAAAAAATATACAAATTTAAGTAGCAGGCAGATAATCCTTTAAAAAATACATAAATCTAATAATAATATCTACGGTCAAAAAACTCTCCTTTTGAAATAAATAATGTCAGTTAATTAAAGGTTTTCTACATTTTCCATACAGATAACACAGGGTGCATTTCTAAAGAACCCGAGTTGTTGTTTTCTTTTTAATATTATTATTTTATTGNTTTGATTTTTATTTTATTTTTAATTAATTAATATTGATTATAAAATCTTAATTAAGTGTTTTTTGTTTCAGGTAAGGAAATTATTATCAGTACCATGGGTATCGTAAGTAGTTATAATTTAATGTATTGATCAATTGTCTAGGTTGAGTGCTGAGTTGGCTTAAAGCTCTTGCCAGTAGTGAAAACATTTAGAATTTTTTCTTTAATTTAGTAAAAAATTGGACCTTTAAGATATTGTAACTTATACTACCTATAATCAGTATTATAAGATATTATTTTGGAACGAAAAAGTGGTTAAAACAATAAGTTGCTTGCTGAATTTCTGTTGATAAAACATTGTTGGCCACTAAGCGATGCTTAAATTTATGGGCTTGATTGGTGTCTTTTAGATTCCAATCTTCCATTAGTCATATAAATAAAATTTTGCTCTCGAATTAGAAGAGCAAATTAAATTTTGAGAATTCCCATTTGAAATATTGGAACCTGCTGCATTGGTCATTGCTAGCATTCAAACGTTGTAGTCATGCACTTTTTACCGCCAGGGTTCCAATCATAGGATTGTCTTAATTTTGGTCTGGAATCATCCAGCGAGACTCTCAAACTCTTGGATACTCCAGGATGTCTTAAAATTAAGATTGAACTGACTTTATCTGCTTTCGAATAGCAGACATTAAATTTGTCAGCTCTTCTAAGCAAGTTTTATATTCCAAATTTTCTGTTATTTTAGACAGATGGAGAATGAAATGGACTAGTCTGTTTGATTTTCCAGAGGCATAAGATTGTCGTATCCGACTTTGAATTAAAAATGATTAAACTTTAACAACATTTTCGTGGATGGTGGGTAAGGACCATTTGGAAAGAGTGATATTGCTCTTAAGCGGAAATGGTACTAGCGTCAAGTGTGACACAACCTAACCAATGACGACAAACTTTTTTAATTTGGCATTCGCTTGTAAAAAAAAAAAAAAAAAAAAAAAAAGTAATTATTTGCGGTTCAAAAGTTGTAAAGTTGTCTCATGGGGTCCCAATATGGCATTAAATGTCCGCATTATGACGGAGACAAGGTAGGGGTGGTTGTGCGAGGTGGACTTACCCGCGATAAGATAAGGGAGAGCACGGTGTGTGTGTAGGACTGCCAGGCATCCAGCGGGGCAGGTTAACGCGCCCACTCCACTAGCTCCTCCGTCTCTCGTGGGATTTCTCCTCGGCTAGGTGGTACCCCCTTCTTACGCCATCGTAGTTTTGCCCCGGCTTTTGAGTACTCTTCCTTCCTTGGGTACAACTGTCATTGGTAGGAAGCTACCATCCACTTCCCTCAGTAAGAAGTCGATGATGTCGCAGAAATTCGAAAGGTCATACCTCTTGGAGGAAAAAAAAAAACATCCTGATAATCTCCTTTTGTTTGTATTATGACGTCATTGACATTTCACTTAAAGAGACAAAAAAAAAAGAAAATAATATTTTAGGATACGTATTTTCTTCTCCAAATAATCTATTTAAGCATCCAAGAATAATTGAACAGTATTGTCAAGCTGTTGTTTTTCCTCATGTTTAATTAAAAATGTATATCTGCATACAGATTTGTTTATTGATATAATTGGTCCCGTAGAGGCTAGCTCTGAACATGAATATATTAATATACTTAAAATGCAGTGAATCTTAAAACTTATTTACGTTTGTGTATCCATATTTGTTTTAAAGGTCCCATCCTATTTTTATATTTGCTGGCGGATAGTCCTTTGACAGTATAAGGAGTAAGGCGAAGAGTTTGCCCTGAAAATGGGTTTATTAAAGGATACTGATATTACGCCTTGCTCTGGGAGATAGAATGCCGATTATAGGGAATGCCGAAAAGGATTCTTCGTATTTCCTTATAAAGCGCTAGCTGTCAAATGCTGGATGGTAAAGCTCGCTGAGAGATAAGAGCAGCGAGGTAGGAGTTGCTCGCTCGCCCACAAGAGCCCTGCGCGTGGGTGTCCCACGGATAGTGGTCGAGACGCCCCGGCCTTGTCTCCTCTCCGGTAACTGGATCACCTTCCTCCTACAGGATTCATTCCCTATTAGTACTTGTCGGGGATCCCCTTGCGCCCTCTTGGGAGAGACCCCTACACTCCAGAACACAGCGCTCTTGGCAAAGACCGCCCCAAGGCGAATCCAACTTGTTCGACACAGTGCCTTTGGGGTCTTCTGGATCCAATATTGGAAATACATTTCTTTGTAAAGTGGTCAATGTTACTTATTTGAACCAGTAGCGTCTCCCAGTCAATTATTATTATATTGATATAATTATCAATTAATAAATAATGTGCTATGTGACCTTTACCTTCAGAAGTATCATTCCTTCTGCACTGATTTCGTCTATTCACCATTCCTAATCTCCATTCGTCCGTTCTCTGAAAAGTAGTCGTATTCCTTTTTATATTTCTGCAGTTTTTTTTAAAATTCTACTGCAATTTATGTAGAACGATTTTAAGGCTTATCAAACCTATTTTGTAGCGTCCATGGTATCTGTGCGTCAGTCACTCAGGAACAGAGTAAACTGACCAGATTTCCCATGTTCCATTAAGAACGTACATGAAAGTAAACGGCAAAATATATGAGATAAGGTAGGGGAAATGAGCGTAAAAGGAAATGCCTGTAGAATGAAGGGAAGCCAGAGTGGGGGAAGTTACACCGTAGTTATATTTGTAAATATATTCCTCAAAAAACTTTTTCAAAAAATTTTTTTGTAAAATTGTTATAGAACATGAACTTCAAAATTCAAAATTTACACCTATTATGGTATACAAAGTTTTTCATAACTCAAATAAAAACGAAAATATTAGGATTATAAATTTTGGTTTACCTTATAAACCTCTCGTTCTCTTCATCTTATTTATACAAAAAAAGTATATATATATATGTATATTGGTTGGATCTGTTAGAATTTCTCAAGATCATTCGCGTTCTATTACCAGTGTGAATAGCTTGATTTCCCTACGGGATGTATATTTAAATTTCAAGCAATAGTCATTTTTTAGTGCAAGGGAACAGAATAAAAAACCTAACTGTCCCAGCCAGGTCACGAACCTAGATCTGCTATCCGGGCCGGTGCATCTACCAATTATGCTACCAGGACAACTCTGATAAGTTACTATATTCCCCGCACTAGTGTCGAGAGTCTAACCTCCGAGGTTGACATTGTCAAGCTGTTTAAATACCACAAAAATATATATATATAAAATTCAAGCAATAACTTTTTTTTTTTTTTTAAGTTTATTATTT
>KZ807314.1:248555-265762 GCA_000696205.2 Oncopeltus fasciatus | reverse complement strand
TATATATATATAAAGTAGTTTTCTGACGTTTTAATTCTACAATATTTTTAAGAAAAGCTAAATCTTGTCTCTCTCTCTCTCTCTTTTTGAAATAAAGGAACCTAATTCGGTAGTTCTTCTTAAAGTTATTCTTATCTCATGCTTTTTTGTTAATTATGGTAATTTTTGGGGGGGAGAGTGAGTTCTAGAAGAAATTAGAATCCATTAATGTCTGTTATTATTACTGAGAGCTTAATAAATGATAAATGTAATTCTCTAGTACCGTAAGGAGATATTGACCAGTAGTTAAAGTTATATCAAAAAGGTTTTTGGAAAAAAAAAAAAAAAAAAAAAAAGAAGTCTTGTATGAAACAATTATTAAAAAAAAATTGATGGTTCGATGCAATTGCAAATTTTCGATTTTTTAAGTTCTTAAATAGTTTTAAATGAAAACCACTTGCTGAGGAAGATATTTTAGAATATACCTACATGGATTAAGTGGGCCCCTTTTCTTCCCCTTCTAATGGCTAAAGAACTTAAATATTGTAGTTGTAATTTTAAATTACTCCCACTTATATTCATGTTTAATAAAACGTGGAAATCTGTTTGGATTACGCAGTCCCTGCGTGACTGACTTGTCTGAAACTTAAAATTTTAGATAACACAACTATTATGGTTTGTCGGCAAGCCGCATACTTGATTTCCACCTGGGTGAGCGTCTATTTATTGGTGTATGTGTGTCTCTCAAAGGGGTATATAACTTGATATCTTATGAAGAAATTTTTTTTTGAATGAAAACCATGCGTAAGCTGAGACTTATCCTTCATTGATGTTTTTATTATCATTAATTATGGCAGAGATTCGATTAAGAATTTCTTAGTTAAAATTTTATCCAAGAATTAATTATCACTTAGAGAATTATAAACCTAAATTAATTAACAACCCAGGGAGGGAAACTTATTATTTCTATGAAAATTTAACAATTGCTGGTTAATTTCTGTTTTAATTTAAAAAGTTTATTTATTAGCCTAAATAATAATTATTTAGTCCCTTACGAAATTAAAGTAATTAAATTTCGCACCCTTCATGATCAAAGAATTTTTTTATGCTAATTAATTATAACGAAGATACTATTTGTTTAAATTTTGGTTATCCTCTAAACCATTCTCTCCTCCCTCTCAACTGATTTTAGCCAAAATTAATATATTATACATTTGCAATAGAAAGCCTGAATTACAAATTTTGTTTCCGTATTAAAAAAAAATAAGGGAGCCAATCCAAGGCTAAGTTTTTTCGAAATATAATTATGATTATGAATAATCATATACATTTGTATAATTTTAACTCAATATTTTTTTTTTATTTCCGAAATTCGCATGATTATAGCTTGATGATATCATTCCTTGAGGTCTGCTGAAAATTCTTTGACCTGCCTCTAAATTTAGCTCTAGCTTTGGCGTTTTGAAAGCCACGTTATCAGCTTTACGTCTCAGTTTCAAGGATACTCTTGGAAAGCGCTTCTCCCATAACTGATATGCCTTGTCAAAATTAATCTTTTTTTATTATTTTTTTTTCTCCTTCAGTTTGTGATGACCTTGTTAAAGTGTTTTGTATGTACAGAACTTCTACTGAAAATATTTCAATAAATATTTTTGTCTTGATCAATTTATTTGTGTGCAGTGTTTAAAGAGACCAAAATTTATTGTTTCGTTTATTTGATTAAATTCTAACTAAACAGGAGTACTTAAGAGAAATAAAATAATTTTTACTACAATTTCTCTACAGTAACTTCAAAGAAATTACAAACAAACTTTTGATTTTTATAAATCCATAAAAAAAAAAAAAAAAAATGTAAAAGGGAAAAAAATATAATAAATATATATTCTGCATTACATACATCTTTCGATTTCATATTATAATTACTATAACGAGGTTTTCATATTTTTGTGTCATTCCTTATCTTCTCATGGCATTTTCTTCGCTGAGTTTCCATTTTTGATACAGAGCCTTCGTGGCCATAAAGAAATAATAAAAATATCTGCCTGCGTATTATATAAAACCCATTAAATATTGCTATAAATAAGGGTAAATGAGGAAATTTATCTTACAACCGGGGAGAAAAGGAATATAAAAGGTAAGACATAAAACTTAAGACAAAGGTAGGAAGTAAAAGCTTGTCTCTAGACTTGCTGGGAAAGAAGATTGAAAGATACTATTTGTAGCCCTCATAGTACATAGGTATTATGATGTAGTACCTAAAATTGTACTCAAATAACAACGAATATATTGCGATTATAATTTTCAGTTTGTGTTCATCTCATCTCAACCAAAAAATAATTCTTTGAACGCTTTTAAATAAAAAACCTAAATTTGATTTCTGTATTTCATAAATAAGGGGACCTTCCTAAAACTCGAAATTAGATTCTTAAATAACTTTCTTAATATGAGGTGTTTTTTTTTAATATATAATGGAAGTTTTAGAAAATTACATTTTACATCTATTTTGTTTTATACATTATATTCGTGACATTAATAATAACGAAGATATTAGGATTTTAATTCTTGTTCTTCCTCTAACCCGCTTTTTCCTTGACTAATTTTAACCAATAACGAACTCATCGAAAAGTTTGTACAGATAAGCTTAAATGAATATATTATTCTCGTGAACGACTTTTAGCCATTAAAACATATATGTGTCCATCTTCTACTTTTCCTTCGTCTATTTCTTTGCAGAGCTTACATTTTAATTTAGTGCATCATAAGTAAAAATATGAATAAATTAAAACTGGAAGAGATAACCAGGAATAACCTCTCCCTTAGTTTCAGATTTAACCTTACCTCAGACATTGGCCCCGACGGACCAAAATTTCCCCTAAAAAATCACTTGATTTGTCGACGTTTAAAGTTCACTAGCGCTACAGATGTAATATGCACACATGTATCTTTGAAGATGGATCCTGCAGGATTTAAACTGTATTGTCCTTCCGGCGGGATAAGTGGCGAGGTAGGTGGGAGACTAGCTAGCGTCCTTGCTTTGAAACTCTTGAGCAAGCAGCCTCGAATTCAAACAACGCTCTAACTGAATTATTTATGAATCCTGTCAACATACTCTCATACCGTTCCCTTGCTTGAGGAAAAAGCGGTCCAGTGAGAGGCTGGGTCGTGCACTTGCAGCGTCAAAGTATCTACTGAAAGTACATTATTGTAATCTATCTGAAAAATCATAAACTCCTTCAAAACGTAGTGTAGCTTTACGTTTCAACTCAAGTAGAATACAAAAATCGAATTGATATGTACGAAATTTTTTATTAACTGCTAAATCGAAGAAATTTAGGCCGTCTCTATCCCTTCCAATGTGCCTTATTTCAAATGAGTTTGATCTATTTCTGTGAGGGTTAAATTAAGGGTTAAACATTAAAAAGTTAACCAACAACTACATGATCACCCATCCCTGCTTTATTGGCATTTGTGCAAAATTGATGTTTTCGATTGAAGACTGCGGCAGGCAATTAAATAGAAACGTTTTTTCTACTTTGTTTGATTCATAAATAACCTACAGTTGTTAAATTATAAATAAATAAAATTTTTACCCCAAAACCACTCACCTGATTTTAATTGAAAGTTAATTTTGTTTAGCCTGTTCATGCGGGGTACCTGATTTAATATATCTTCATCCAGCAACTCTAAAGTGGTTAATCTAAGGGTTCAAATTTTAAATGTATTAAACAGTTGAAATATATGTTTCCCCTAGTCTAAGATGATTTTAGTTGGGGTTTGGTCAAGGTAGATCCAAACCGAACCCCAACTAAAATCATCTTAGAATAATATCTACGGTCAACAAACTCTCCTTTTGAACATGTTTCCCCTAGGTTTTCTTCGTATCTCCAACATGAATGTATTCATCAAATACATGATTATCAAACTCAATCAATTCTAATAAATTTGAATATTATCGAAAAATGTACAACAAAAAAATAAACTATTCTGGAATAATTATCTGTTGTTTTTTTTTTAACTAAACGAACCGGACTAATAAGAAAATTAGTTTTAATGTTTTAGAAAGAATTTGTCTTTTATTTTAATTTTTTTTCATGAAGTTTTAAGTTTCGTTGTTTTTTCGCCCCAACAAATATTATCTAAAAAAATAGTTTTCTATTAGTAGCCTAATTTATGTTTCCAAGATTTCTTGCCTGCTCATTATTTTCTTTTAAGTTATTTAAGTATTGTATTAAACAGGAAACATTATAATGCAGGCAAAACTATCTTCCTACTAGGTTTCTCGGTATCACAAAAGTTCGCAGAGCCAAGATTTGCTGGAAAACTGTGTTCATGTTTGTAGATTATACTGGATTACAGAAATATCAGGATCTTGTAGCAATGGATAAAGACGCTCAGCCTTCAGTATCTCCTATCCTGATAGATATTGAAGGCTGGGGGTTTTACAATTTTTCACAGAGAAAAAAAAGACTGATTGCGCTGTTGATTGGCGCAAAAAGTATTGCCCAACTAGGAGAGAGGCCTTCACAATGATCGGAATGACCTTCCTGAACCATTTAATCAAGTATATCCTTCTTGATGAAAGGCAGAAGTCTCCTGATCTGCTTCTCATTGAACAGAAGTCTAAAAGAGGTATACCATTTCTTGTATAGAAGTAGAAAATTCCGTTCAACTAATACAGAATCTCCATTCCGATCGGTGAAGTCATAATAATTGGTGAATATGAAACTATTCTTCAGGCTATATTGAGGAGTTATTTCCAGTTGAAAACAATATAATTATTATTATAATAACATCTCTTACTTTTTTTAATTAGGAATATTTTTAGGCCAATTTTAGCATAATGGTATTGAAACGCATTGCAAATACCCTAGTAGCATCTTTAAGTAGCATTGCGTTGTGTGTACATATTTAAACATACATATTTGAATGTATGTATTCTGGGACACCTGTGGTATAGTATTTAGCGTACGTGACTGGTATGCGAAAGGTCCTGCGTTCAATCATGGTCCCCCTGATCGTTGTTCTTCAGCCATTAGGCCCAATATTCCCTGCCACAGTGTGATGCTAGTGTGATTCTTCCTGTGGAAGGACTGGCATCGCGCTGTACTTGCCCTGGATGTGAAGGAGACTCCTCGCCCAAGAATAATGTGAGCTGTCAGTCTACTGGTGACAACTCAAACCCCCTGAGAAAATCACTGATCCTCCATGTTCGGTACAGGTTTATTAGCTGTCTCTTAAAATGTATTTCTCCAGGATCAGCCAACATCCTCTTATGAAGATCTCATTTTTTGACACTATCGCTAGTTTTTAAGTCAAAAAATGATTGGCATTAAAGAAATTGACTTTTCACTGACGCAGGTACTTACTGTTTGAATGTACTTACCTACTACAGTGCCCTTACGGCGTCAGTACCCCGATCATCGCCTCTTAGGGGTGGAGCTCGACCTTCAGGCGTGCACCAACGAGGATGAGGCGCCCAGCCGAGGACAGCTGTTAATTCGAATGTAAATATAAACGGGGGGAGGGGAGAGGTGGGGGAACGTGCGGACCTCGCTACGACTGGGTCGATGTCCTGGGACCGTCTCGAATCCACAGTCTCTCAGCCATAAAGATCCACCTCGCGCCTGGGCACTTCCCGCCCGGGCTTCTGTGTTCCAGATATCTCCAGGATCCTTCCTCGTTCTTCCAGGATCGTTCTTCGTTATGTCTGTTTCGACAGCTGAAGGAATGTCGCGCATGATATTCGCGTTGGTGTATCATCTAAACTCTCTAACATTGATCTAACATCCTATTATTTCGACATGCGAAAAGCTGAAAATACTATCTATTCAAAATTATATATGTATACATTTGTCCATACGTTGTCTAGCGTCCAAAGTTTTTCAAATGTAGAGTAAATGAATTCGTCTATGGTAGAAGTCAGCCGAAAGAGGAAAACTGAAATAGTAATATCTTCGCTATTGATAGTGTCTAGGAATGGCCAAAGAATAAATTATATAAGAAAAATATATAAAAGGAAAACGCCTTTTTTTTTGGATCAATCTTGACCGAACCCCATCAAATTATCTGCTAAGTATATAAAATATAGGTCTACAATAGGGACAAGTTCATGTCATACTCATTCTAAGAAATCCTACGAAGTAGTTAAGTGGAAGAAAATCTTGTTTCGTAGATTAAATAGACTGATAAACATGTATTGAGGAATCCTTCACAAAAGCGAAATTCAGTTGTTTTTTTGTTTTTTTCTTCGTTAAATAGATAAAAGTTGTTTTAAAGCGTCAGTGGGGAAAAAAAAAAAAAAAAAAAAAAAAAAAAAGATTACTGGAATAACCACTATTTGCTTTGAAATTTATTATAACTTCTAAGGGTCGATTAAAATATCATTTAAAAAGCTAAGAAAAAATATATATATATCCAGCAAAAGAGTATGATTTCAAAAGAACAAAGAAAGAGTTGAATAAATGTCTGATGTCTTGAATAAAAATCTGGTGTGGGTGGTGAGACAGTGAGCTATAAAACAGTAAATAAGCATTATTTCTAAATTTATTCTCAAAGCCTAAAACGGATCAATTGCTGGAGGGATCAACAGTTCTTTTGGAAGGGGGGTTCCTCTTGCCGAATTTGGCAAAGCTCATTGTATTCAGGATTGCTACCATCGGCATTTTATTCTCCCTTATATGAAACATAATTTATCTCATCTTCTCATTTACCTCTTTGGCCTTCGCTATTGTTTCCTTCTTATCCTTGGAAGTTCGAGACACTGACTCCGTCTTCAAATCCCTATTCTTTTCAATGTCTTCAATGTGTATTAAAAAATTAAAATTAAAATACTAACTTAAAACTTAATAATAAATGATAAACATGTAGTACTTAAAAAGAAAATCAATCGAAAAAGCATACGAAAAATTTTTTTAAATTGTATTTTTTTTTTTTTTTATCAACCTAGACCGAACCCAACAAAAATTCTCTACTAATTATCTTCATGGTTAAAAAAATTCTCTATTTTTCTCTCTCTTCTATCTGTTTTGTGTTACCAAAATGAACTGCTCGCTTTTTACTCCCTTCCACTGATGTCCTAGAGCCAGCCCTCAGCGAGTCATTTCCTTATCTTTGAGGAAACCAGGGCATTTGGGGAATTTGCAGTTGCTGACGCAGCTCTTGCGTGAGGAACTGGTCCACCTCTCCTGTGGGACGTTACAGGACGATTCCCACAAGCGAGCAGTGGGCTCCAACAGGTGTCCGTTCTTTGTGTCCCGCCGCGGCCGCTACTAATCCGCTCTGCCTCCGCAGACATCCCCCCACTCCTCTTTCCGCATATACACACGCCGTTGCCGATCAAAGGGAATCACTCGCATTGAAGAGGCCTCGTCAAGTAGCTTGTGTAGTGGTTGCGAGCCTCGTCAAGTAGCTTGTTTAGTAGTATCGAGACTCGTCATTGGTCCGCNGCTAAGTAAATTGAAGAAAATTCGCTTTTCTTGGTCTCGAACTGGTGTCTTAAATAAATAAAAAAAAGTTTGTCACTTTTGTGTTAAATTATATTAATTGATGAGGAATAAAAGATCAAAGTTATATTATCATATTTAAATTAAAACAAAGTCTTTAACATATAAATGGGAAGGAGATAATTGACCGTGTGGTGTATGAGTACATCAGTAGTTTAGGTTCGGCTAGAATGAAGTTTAAAATAAATAAATAAATTCATGATAAATTGTTCAATGCAAACGTCATCTTCAGTGAGTGTCAGGCAAGCCCGGGAAATACTGATATAGGAGACAAAAATGTCTTCACACCATCTGGATTCAACTATCATTAACTATTATATTTTCAAGAGAAACAAATTTATGTTTAGCATAAAAATTGAAGTATTAATAATATTCTTACATAAATTAAATACAAAACTAAGATTTTAAGAATTAACACATATAGCTTCAATATATAATTTTATAGTTAATAAATTATCATTTACTTGCAAATGAGAGTTATTCTATAAAAAAAAAATATAAGTGTTAGATAAACTGTTATTTATTAGGTATAAAATAAATAACTTCGTCAATAATGCAACTGCCTCAAGTTCATGGGAGTTAATATGTTCGCCTTGACTTCTTGTAAAAAATAAATAAACATTGTATGAGAATGGTTGATAGCAGAGATATCATCTGACAATTTTAATTGGTATTGTATACAAAAATTATGCTGTTATTGTGACCGATCGAGAACTTTGGAAATAGCCTTAAGTAAAATTTTAAAAATAACATTTTAAAACTTTATTTTTCGGTTTTCTCTAATCCCTAATTTTTATTTATACCTTCATGCTAACACCAGTATACTATTTACAAAATGTCTTCACCTGAAAAACTTTTTGTTTTATATCTCTTTGCTAACTTGAGTCCCATTTATTGACTTCTTTAATAATTGTAATTCACATAGGCATTTACTTATGACTAAATTGTTTTCTTATTTTTATATTGTATGTATTTCCTTTCATATTATATTGCTTAAAAAGACACTCATATATTTATCAATAAAATATATTTTGCATTGATACTTATTTGTATCTTATAATTTATTGTTCTATACTTATGTCTTTAGTGCAGAGAAATATCAATAGTAATTTATTTTGGAGTTTTTAAAAATTCAAAATGAACTAAAATTCCCAAATGTATGAAAGCATTACGGATATCATATAAAATTTTGAAAAACAAAAACAAAAACAAGATGTGCTAGTTATAAACTTTTTTTTATAAAAAAGAAACCTTATTTGGTATTTTGGCTATTTTGTGATAACCGTTATTAGCTTAAATTGGATTGGTGGGAGCTTAAAATTGATATATGTTATGAAAAAATTTATTTAAAAAATAACTATTGTAAAATTTAATTATTTGACATTTATGTTCTAAAGTGCTTTCTCAAAATACAAATAACTAGAAAGATATTTAAAAATATAAATAGGAGGGTTTAAGCTCATCCTATTTCTTTCCTTTGCATAGAGTCAGGTCGTCATTTATTTTCCTTTCAGTGCCCTTTTCTACTTTAAGAATCAAATTGGTAATTAACTCTTGCTTAGTCAATCTTCACTGAAATATAGGTAGTCTTTGTTAACGCTGCTCCTTCATAACGGACTTTTATTTATGTTATGATCCAGTCATGGCTTTTGGATAATAATAATAATAATAATAAAAAAACATCTTTAGAGGCCAATTTCTTTTACTTGGGATTATATTTTCCGGAGAATATTTGAAGAGAATGGGTAGATGGGGATAGAGAAGGCGGAGGGGCGGGAGGAAGCTGGGGCTGGGGGATCTCTTTGAGCCTCCCACAAAGGAGTCACCTGTTGAACAAACTGGGAAATTACTGGTCCTCCCCGGAGACACAGTCAAAAGGAAATCTGCCCCGCCATATTAGCGCTCTCTACCATTCAGAAAGCTTTTGCTGTGGAAACCGGCATCAAAGTATTTCCTTTGCTGGACAATGGGCTCGCCACAGCTTCCCTCCGCTAAATCCAAACATTTAACTTAGTGCCTTTCGTCCCATTTACTCCTTAGGGAGAGAACATGGAATAACATGGCTTCTGTAAATTAATGGCCATTGACATTAATGCTTGTTTTTTTTTTGTTTTATATTTCTTTGAATGACACCAGTAAATACAATACCAGTATGTCTGGCGTATAAAATACTTGCTTAAGTGGCGTCAGGGACAGAGGGGGGTGGCTGCCTGGCTGAATTTTCTTCTAGAGACAGTATAAATAATCACACCCCATTATTTATTTATTTATAGAAACCAAATGTTGTATTTAGTGCACTTAGTGCTTACCAAGACAGGAGCATTCTTCATAAGGTGACTGATCTCCGAAGATGGAATCTCTGCAGCAAATGGAGAAAAATATTAGCAAAGTGCGAATTATTGGATATTATTTGATATAGCCAACTGTTTCTATACCATTTTGAAGGGGGGGGGGTCTCTTATCCAGCATCTTATTAGTCTTCGGAATGTAAAGCTGTTTTATGTGGTAGTTTACGGTAGGAATTTCAGGTCTGTATGTTGAGTGATATATCTTAATGCATAGGTGGTTAATCGAAGGATTCTGACTGGAATTGTATTTTATTTTGGACGTATGTCTGTGATCATATGAGTGTTTTTTTAGACACAACTGTTCCAGTTATAATTTCGGGAGTAGCCACATGATAGAACGATTCAGAAAAGGGATTGCTTTGTGTTAGCCTCCCCCTTTAAACCCTTAGTGAGTTGGTGGGAGGGGATATCTAAAGGTTGCCACACCATTCTAAACATCTATGGCTCAGGACAAGCTTTTATTTATGAATGTAAGCCGCAGCGCCAGGATTGCGAGATCCAACGGATCCACTGAGCAATTCCGGCCCCCATCACCTCTCCTGTCCCAGAATGTTAACAAATCATAACTAAATAATCTGAGAAGGACTTATTTCTTTCTCGCGTTAGGTTATGTTCGAGGCCTGTCAGCTGGTAGACGGGCCGTGACATGGTCAGGCCACGTCTGTAGAACGGTACCCAGGATCGCGGGGTGATTGTTTACGGAGAGAGAAGTTCACTCCTGTTCACCGTTAATATTCCCCCGTTGGCGCGACATCCTGTCATCCCTGACAGCTCTCTGCGCCATCCCTTCTTATGCGGCTCCAGTAGCGTGAAATCACGCTAAAAGAGAGCAATAGACCTCTTTTTGGAAGACTAACAGTGATCGGTGTTTTGTGTAACCTCCCTTTGCTTTATCGCCCCAATGTTCCCCGTGGAAGCGCAGAGTCAGGGTGATTCGCCCTCTTTCTGATAGAGTCATTCCAGATTTTGATTTCATTATTTTAATATTTGCGGAAACAAGAGTGCATACAGACAACTGGAGTATATATATGTATATACATATATATATATATATATATATATATATATATATATATATATATATATATATATATACACACACAAATATAAATTTAAAAGGGACTGATACCACAGGAATAATGAAATTAGAGAGTATCAAGTAGTATACCATGTGAAATAACACATGACTGAAAAATTTATTGAGTGGTGTTTGAATAGGGAAAAATAAAAGGGAACAGAGTGTGTGGTGGAAGGGGGAGGTAAGAGGTGTTATAAGAATAAGTGCTATAATTAAGTGTAATAAGGAAGTGCTTTTGAAGGGCAAAACAGTAAGTCTACAAGCTCACAAAAATGTCTCTGAACTTATGGGACATGATACCATAATAATAAATATATAAATTTATTTGTTGAAATATAGTTTTCCTCTAGATAAGGTGGACAAGAGAGAAGGTAAAAAGTCTACCAAAATTACTAGAACTCAATGAAATCCAGATAATAGGATTATAGATAGATAATGACCATACTTCTGATCTTTAGAAGATTCTAGAACATGCACTGCAAGCATTAAATGCTAAAGTACAAAACACCTTTAAACATAATTGAATTAATAATAACACAATAATTTAATTNTTTTTTTTTTTTTTTTTTTTTTTTTTTTTTTTTTTTTTTTTTTTTTTTTTTTTTTTTGGTTGCTTATTTAGAGTCACGGTCCTAATTACACCGCAAATGACTTTTTTCCCTATTTTTTTTTATCATTAAAAATTTTTTTGTAAACATGTTTTTTATTTCAACAAAGTCACATCCGGATACTTTTTTGGATCCCTTGTATCTACAGGTAGGAATTTTCGGCATATTTCGCTGCCGTACAGTTTCATGGAGCAGCTAATAAATGTTTCTTAGCTCTCTGGATCCACCATTATTGGTATTTACCCTCGGATTTCTTAAGCTCCAGCATTTTCAACGTGTGGTTCAAACAATGGTTTGTCCCATTTCCTCCGGCCTACGTCAACTCCTCCGGGGTGTGGGAATCCCAACTTATTCTGACAACTCTCCAGGGATTCATAGGTTACAAATAATCCGTCAAACGCCCAACCTAAAAGAAAAAAAAAACTTTCCCGGAAACTGATTTGTCTACAGCTGTTTTGACGAGTCTTTAGTTCCTGGGAAAATGTGTTTATGCTCGAACAGTTATAAATACACACTTTTAAAATAAATTACTGAGGAGGGTGTAGTAAGTATCTGACAGGAAAAGAAACCAGTCTGTCTTTTAGTTTCTTTCAGTTTTCTTGTAAGCTATTGTGATTATTTTTTCTAAATTTAACTTTCACAGTTCTTAATATAAAATTTAAACTAAATGAGTTCTCCAGAAATCATCCCTTTTGCCAATGTTGAAGTAGTGAGTTCCGGAGTGGCAGGATTATGAAAGCCATTTGACCTGATTTCCGCGGTCCGCAGATGTTACCTCGAGGTAAGGTAACCTCCGCTCCTACTGAACCCGAGCGTCAGATGTCCCTACCTTTTTATTAACAATGCCTTCCTCTTTTTTTTTTCGTCCTTTCTCCTTCCCCCTAGCCACCGTATGCCACATGAGGCTAGGACACACCTATCTAGAACTCCACACAAACACATTTAATATATTCATATAATATTTTTATTAAGGACTCTTGACATGTATGCGATGTTTGAAAATCATTTATATGAAACATATTTCATAGATGGGTTATTTGTTTTTAGTAAAACTGCAACTTTCTTACTCTAATAAAATAATTAGCACATCTCTCTTTAGTTAATCTGGGAGTTAATTCTAGAGGGATTATTTCTTGAGAAATCTGGTAAGTTTATCTCTCAACTTTACTATAAGTTGTAATAAAAGAGAAATAATATATATAAATACACTCTCTATTTAGCTCTGAAGAAATCATTACAAGAAAAGTGCAAATTTGACAAATTAATTTTTTTAATGACTCCTATTCTTCATTTATATTGAGTTAAAAATATGGTAATTAAATATTTTAAAAGGGCTGCTAAAGTAGAGAGGGAATTTTAAGTCCAATGTTCAGGGGAAAAATTAATAAGAAGTTTTTTTAATAATATCAATGAATAAATTGAAAATTAATTTTTATAATTTAGTTATATATGTTAATGTGTTAAGGATAAAAGCAAGTTCAGGTTTCAAATTCAATTCTGGTAAATCAGAAGAGTAATAAAAACAAAACAATTCTTTGCAAAAAAAAAAAAAAAATGCATTCAGTAAAAGAGTAAATTTTTTTATTAATTTCCATAGGAAATTCATAAGTATTTTTTCCCTGTATCTCTAGCCATAAAAAAGTGGGGGGAAAGTCTGTTCACTATACTTAATTTATAAACAAAGCAAACTGACTTTCAAAAGAAAATTCTTAGTCTAAACCCTACAAAATAAGTTAGCTTGCTCACTGATCTGGATATCTTTTTGTAAGGGACGTAGGGATGTGTTTTCACTTTGTTGTGTCTTCCCTCATCTCTGTAATTTCTCTGTTCTTCTCTTTAAAATAGTATGTGGTAAGCTTCATAGATTTTAAGGAATAAAGATATTTGCTGTTGTGTAGTAATTTTTAGTATTTCCTAAAATAAAAGCTAAAGCTTATGTAAACCAAGTGCAATAAATAAAAAAAAGAAATGTGTGTCCTCAGTTTCAATTCTTGAAGTTGTTTTGGGAGGAAAAAACAAACATCATTGATTTTTATTTTGTTTTCGATTTCTGGGTTATGATAATATTGCTTCCTCTCACAAGTTAATAGTTCTATAGTTAATAGTTTCTTCATTGTTTGTTATCATTTCTTTTTTAGATCGTATATTAATTTTGAAATAATTCCTTTCTAAACTTCATGAAAATCGTATTGCTTGATTCATACTGTTTTTCTTTCTCTAATGTGAATTATTCTTATATTAATTAACATCCTAATAAGCAATTTTTACTTTTTGCTACAGATGCAGGGCGTCGGAGGCCAGTATGGTGCTGGTGCATATGCCCAGCGAGGACCCGGAGGCAACATGCCAATGAATGGGATGGGTGGAATGGGGCAAATGGGTATGGGAATGATGCAGTCTGGACCTATGCATGGTGGCATGATCCCTGGAGGAGCTATGCCCACTGGAGCTGGAGGTCCCATGAAAGGAATGCCAATGCAGGTAAGAACTATACTCACTCTCTTTCATTCAGATGTAAAGAATTGTATTGATAAACTTGGCCGCTATTTTTTTTAATTAATCTTAATTATACATTATTAAAACTACAATACGACTTTCTTTTTTCCTATTCCCCAAATTTTTACTAGAGAATCAAAGTTTCTTGATTGAGTAAATTAACTGACAGATTGACTGTAAGGAAAGTTTTGAACCAGATACTACTCTATTTCCTTTGCTTTAGTCTCTTCCAATTATTTTCAGTGGTTTGGAAAAAAAATTATACAGGTATCAAGAAAAGGAGCTCCTTATGTGAAGTGAATTTCAAAATGTCCTTCCTATTACAAAAGCTGTTGTATATCTGACAATTATGTAGAAAAAATAGGAGACATCAAATCCTATAAATTACATTAATTAATTATTAATTTAATTTATAAAATTATGAAAACACACAATAGAATATAGTTTTGAATTGTTCTTTTGAAAATTTTGAATAATAATTTGAAGTAAAATTTATGTATACAGCTGAAGTCTTCATTTACTGTACTATAGTGCTTTATAAGAGTTCTTAATTATCAGATTATATTTTATCAATTATATCCTAATCAGAAGTATTCTTTCCTCAGAGTTTTGAACCATTTTTCATTGTTGATAAAGTTATCCCCTTGACTTCAATTGCTTAAATTATTCATTACTTTTTCTATTTTCTCCTTTTATTTTTTTGTACTAAAGTTATTTTCTTATTTTTAGAAGGATCAAACTATTTAACAATTTTTTAAAGTTTACTAGAACATTAATACATTTTCTTATTCTTGTGTTATAATATATTTAAAAAAACTTTTAAGAATTGCTCTAGCTGTGCATAGTATCTAATCTCTTCTTTAATTTATTTATTTATTATTGTTATTTCCTGTAAAATTGTACAATTAATCATTGTAAACCTAGCTACCTAGTTAGGGCCCAAAATGTAGTTTAATGATACAGCTAAAGTTTAAAAAAGATATTGAAGTTTATCATAGTTAATTTAAATAGTTTTAATGAATTACATTCTTTGATATACAAAGGTAAAACTTAGTCAGACTTTATATGGGAAAGATTGATATTTTATCTGAAATAGCTATGATATCTATTTTTAATTATTATAAAATGTTAACTGAAAAATTCTCAATATTAATGTTATTTTTAGAGTCGACAGTTAAAATTTTTTATTTTTTTTTTTTGGAAAANTCCATCCATGACTCCTCCCGGTGAGTCCAAGGAAAGTGCATCCATATTTACATATTACATGACCAATGTTTTTCACGATTGAGTGAAAAAACAACAATGGAAATTTATTCGGCAATGTTCAAAAGTGCTTTAAAAAATATTTTTTATTTTTTTTTTTTTTTTTTTTTGGAAAATCATATGCATAATTTGAGATATTACAAAACTCTCTTTAAAACTTTTTTGCATTTATTTAATTTATTAATATTATTTTTGGAGTTGACAGTTGAAAATTCTTATTTGGAAAAATCATATGCATTATTTAAGATGCCACAAAACTCTATGGGAGACATTTTATTTTATTATTATTTATTTTAAATGTATCCTTTCAGGGTGCAAATGGAGGTCAAGTTTATCCACGGCGTCTTGCTCCTTACCCTAGCCCTGCAATGCATATGAACCAAAAACGTGGACAGTATCCTAGTCCTGGACCAGCTCCAAACATGCAGCAGCCTTTTCCACCAAGCAATAACCCTCAAGTAAGATATTCCTGTCTGCTTATGTTATTTCTTTTAAATTAATGTAAAAGTTAAATGATTTTAGTCCTAATATTGTATTTTTTTAATAAGGGGAGTAAAGTTATTTTAATTAGATCTACAAAATTTAGATATTTTAAACCACAATTTATTTTATTTATAGTAATGTCTGTCAGAAGAAAGGAAACAGTGATAGAAAAAAAAGACTGTTTATTTAAAAACTCAGAGATACCATACTGACAAATTTCTGATTTTATAAAATGAATGTAAGGTTATATTTTTAAATGTAAGTGATTTGTACTTAAGACTATTTCCTAAAGAAAAGATGTCTGTCTGAGTTCCTGAGGGAATTCATAATAGCAGTCTTGAAGCTATTAATAAATCCATATCAGTTAAAAATAAGTTACTCTATCAATTAAATTATTATATGCATAAATTAGGCTAAATAAGTTTATATTAAATAAGTATTTTCACTAATTGATATCCACACAAATGAAGGACAAGGGAAAAATAACTGTATAGAAGAGGAGTGAACAATATAGAAACAAATAATGGTCATTAGCATTTGAAACACCTGATTAAGTAGAACAGCCTCTTGGCCTTGGTTTTATATTTTAGGATAATAATGTGTGTATATTCTCAATATCCACTCAAGCAAAGAGCTCAGTAGGTCATTGCTACTAGAATTTTTATCATAAGGTATATTATAAGTTCCACTCATTATGTAAGTGATTAATTTAATTGAATAAAACAATATAATTTTTAATAAATGTTTAAAAATATAGTAAAAATTAATTTCTCTGAAAATGTAGACTAACCCACCATATCATTTTTTTTCTTTGTTTAGTATGCCACAGGCTATGGGGCTAGACCTAACTTTCAGGCACAATATGGGCAGCAGGCCATGTTCACTGGAAGTGGAGGTGTGAGGGCAGGTGGAATGAGACAAGCAACACCCCCCTACCAATATCCATACCAGGGAGGTGGCGGTGGTGGAGGAGGAGGTGCAGGTTTTCAGGAGAGAGCAACCTACCAGCACAGCCCGATCCCAGGCAATCCAACACCACCTCTAACACCGGCAAATAGTATGCCACCCTACCCGGATATAAAGCCAAACTTCTCTGACCTCAAACAACCCATCGTGCCTCCAAGTAAGTCAGACTTACTTACTGTTGAATCAACTTATTAAAAAGTTCAATATTCTTTCATGAACAGAATATTTATATTTTTTTTTAAATTGTTGTGTGAACAAATTTGTAGTGAACTCAATGCTTAATTTTGTTAAGCTTTTAAATATAAAAAGTAGTAAATGATGCCCATAAAACATAAATAAATTTAAATGGAGAGTCCTTCTTAGATGATTTTAGTTGGGGTTCGGTCAAGGTAGATCCAAAAAACACAAATTTAAAAAAATGTATTTTTTAATAAAGGATTATCTGCCAACGTTTCGGCTTACATTGTAAGCCATCTTCAGGGCT
>KZ807314.1:190497-221637 GCA_000696205.2 Oncopeltus fasciatus | reverse complement strand
CAATGTAGTTTGTTTAAAATAAAGCTTTTTATGATAATTTAAAAAAAAATAAAACATATTAAAGAAAATATTTAAGAAATGTTTTACCATTTAAATTAACTTAAACAAAATCCAGTGTATGACAGAACTGTCATAGAACAAATTTCTTTAACTTATTCAAACAATTTCAACATTATGAAAAACCATTAGCCCTCTTTCAAAATAAACCTGTCAAACATTTCTCCTAGTTCCTTAAAGTTACTTATCCGCAATAATGTTCTACCTTTTTTCTTTGTACTGCTTTCCACCATTCACGTTGTTCATCTCAAAAAATTTCTCACAAGTTTCTAACCCTACCTCTCAATTATAAAATGGGATCTTAGTGACACACCGTCCCCTCTCGCCTTCATGATAGGTAGGTGTGGTTAACTTATTTTTTTTGGCAGCTTGCTTTTGTATTTTAATGTTTTTTACATATTTTACTATATTCGTACTTTTGTTATCACGTTACATTTAGTTACGGCAATTCTATATAATAATATTGTAAATGATTTAATTTTTTTGTTTTTATTTTTTTATTCTTATGACATTGTATTTCAACAGAAGATGGCTAACAATGTAAGCCGAGAAATTGGCAGATAATTTTAAAAATGCACATTTTTAAAAATTAGTATTTTTTTTTTTAGCAAATCTTTTTTAGTTTTTTTAAAACTTTTTTTAAAATTTTAATCAATGTGTATAAAACATTCTGTCAAGCTCAGGTATATCTTCCTTAGTAGTTGTCTATAACATTTAAATACCTATTTTCATGGAAAATTACATTTTTAACCTAAGATGATTTTAGTTGGGGTTCGGTCAAGGTAGATCCAAAAAACACAAATTTAAAAAAAGTATTTTTCAATAAAGGATTATCTGCCGACGTTTCGGCTTACATTGTTAGCCATCTTCAGGGCTATCATGAAGATGAGAGAGGACGTCCTGTCCCTAAGTTCACATTTCCATGACTGACACATTTCCCAGTCATGGAAATGTGAACTTAGGGACAGGACGTCCTCTCTCATCTTCATGATAGCCCTGAAGATGGCTTACAATGAAGCCAAAACATTGGCAGATAATCTTTTAATAAAATACATTTTTTAAATTTGTGCTTTTTGGATCTACCTTGACCGAACCCCAACTAAAATCATCCTTTGATTCTTTGCAGAGCTTCTACAATTCAGTTAAAAATAATTGTCTTTCTTTTTTAACAATACCACATAACTAGCTTTCCATTTATTTAAACCAATGTGCTTCATATATTTTTTTTGATGATGAGCTTGACCTACAAGGTCAATAAATTATTGAAGCCAATAGAATATAATTTTGTACTGAAGTTTCATTTTTCCTTTGCTTTGGTTAGTTACTTCAGTAAACAATACTTTTTGTCTCAAAAATGTCTATACTTCTCAAATAATCCTGCAATTGAATTATTTTGTTTATTAAGTTTTAATTTATTTTATATTTTAGGTCAGATATGGCTTAAAAAAACCTCAAAGATTTGTCTATCATTTTATACATAACTTAATCTATGGAACCCAAAAGTAATTAAGAATATTAGTGCAACATTTTATATAAATAAATTTACAATTATTTAAATACTATCAAGGACTAGTACAAAGAGGAATAATCAATAAATATACTAAATTTTTAATTCTTTGTTTTTGTCTAATTTTGTCCATTTGATGCTAACAGCCCACAGCCACCTAGCCAGTGATTCATCTTGAGAATCTTGACTAGCTTTAGTTTCTTCACAATTGCTGGAAAAAAAAAAAATAGAATTTTTTTAAATTAAAATTTTATGAAAATATTAAAAGTTTACTTAAAAAATCATTGGAAAATTCAAAATTAGAACTAATTATAAATGCACATCAATAATTACGATGAATTTTAATGTTACCAAACTTTTGATAATTATGGATCTTGGCTTCAAGATAGTTCCTTGGGCATGTCCACTTTATTTCTTTTCCAAGATACTAGGACCCCAGCATTAGCAATTTCCATGATCCCATCCGTGTATTCTCTGGTAAAAGACCTACACCTTTCTCTTTGGCTTATCTTAATTCCTACTCCCATCCCTACTTCCTCAGCTTAGCAAAGGGAAGTCAGACTGAAGATCTTTGCCCTAGAGATATGTTCCCTTTCCACTCCTATCAAAATACTGTAGACATCAATGTACTCTATCAATAATATATTTATGTACATATTAGAGCCATGCATACAGACAAATTGTTAAAGATTTCCTAACTCATACTTGAGCTTTTTAGCCTCCAATGCTAATGCTAAAGGCTTGAGATGAAGAGTCTAGGAATGATTTCACACTAAATATCGTTCTTGGATGCTTCCTTAGAAGACTATTATATTCCTCAACAATATTTAAAAAGCAGTCCTATATGCAATCTCTCTACTATCTCCCAGTATTTTTTTCCACAAGAGGCAGGCAAAACACCATATGAATTTACCGCCGAATAAATCCCCAAAAAGTAGGTACTGCTGAAGAAGTTAATCAAGGACAATATTTGTTGTCACATTTGGACTAAAAGGTTGTTAAAATAATACAGGGATTTAAAGCCCGGGAGCACACTACATACCTAATATAACTGCCCCTTTCAACATGGTACAGCACCATGAGCTAATACAAATTAAAGAAAACCTGGCTTCTCTCCTACAAAGGTACCTTTGCTATGATTAATACTGACCAATTGAGGCACAGAAGCCTTATTCATGTCCATTTTAATGAAGGAATTGAAACATGAAATGAAATCTACTTAGTTTTCATAACTGTCTGCAAAATGGCTGACTTTTAAGTTCTTAGAGGAGGAGGAGGAGGATGAGGGATTCTGGACGACTGCAGCCACTAAGGCCCTAGCGTACGAGTCACCAAACAAATCAAATCATTAGAAAAAAATTAATAAAATAAATTCATATAAGCTGGAACATGCCTATCTCCCTTATGAAATTCATTACTCTGGCTGTATTAACTTTTTCATTTCCCAAAGAATATTTCAATTCTCGGGAAACAGAGTGTTTAGCTCTGGTCTTGGAATATGTCGGGCATTCACAGATTATAAATCGAACNCCAATTGAGGCACAGAAGCCTTATTCATGTCCATTTTAATGAAGGAATTGAAACATGAAATGAAATCTACTTAGTTTTCATAACTGTCTGCAAAATGGCTGACTTTTAAGTTCTTAGAGGAGGAGGAGGAGGATGAGGGATTCTGGACGACTGCAGCCACTAAGGCCCTAGCGTACGAGTCACCAAACAAATCAAATCATTAGAAAAAAATTAATAAAATAAATTCATATAAGCTGGAACATGCCTATCTCCCTTATGAAATTCATTACTCTGGCTGTATTAACTTTTTCATTTCCCAAAGAATATTTCAATTCTCGGGAAACAGAGTGTTTAGCTCTGGTCTTGGAATATGTCGGGCATTCACAGATTATAAATCGAACTGTGGTGTTGACACCAAAAGCAGCACATAAGGAGGAAAACCATGCTCATTAAAATCAGCTCAACATAAACCTATTTCAATCAAGCATTTCAAATAGCACTGTCCAATCAAATTAAATTAGAAAAAGCTTAAGTATTGTACCAAATATCAAGGTAAAATGAAAAATATGAAGCCTCTATCTATCATTCATATAAAAAAATTAACTGCAGAATTTTTTTTGCATATTACATTAATCATCGAAGTGAGATATGAATATAAAGGATTTTGGCTTTATATTCATATCTCACTGAAAAGATTTATTATTTTGGCTTGTATAACTGAAAAGTAATTAGGTCGACACTGAATTTGGTTTCTTTATTTGGAAAGAAAGTGGCCAATCAAACTTCTCTATAAAATAAAATAAATAAACAAAATGTGAAAGATTTTTAAATTTAAACTACCCCATTCCAATTTTACTAAAAAATTAAAACATGTAATGTTATTATTGTAAACTGCATTCATGTTACTAGTAAAGATTATGAATGTATCCCATGTCTTTTATGCTCTGCTTACAAAAATAAATTAGATTAAGAGAAAATAAACAGTAAAAGTTAGCATTTTTATTTTTTAATTGGCATTATCTTAGTTATTAGTTGATAACTAATATAGTCTTCCACATGGCGTCACATTTAGTCAATGTTAAAATTCTGTTGCCAAATTACAAGTTATACTCAGAAACAAACAAATTAAAATCTGATAAAAATGAGAAAATCATCTCATTTTATGTGAATCTGAAATTAAAATAATTTGAAGATGAGAAAGCAGAAGCTAAAACATCTCAAAAACCAGTGACTGTGCCAGTGCTGTGAAGCAGCAAGTTCAGTTACCTTCCTCCATTAACCTAGTGCCAAGTCATAAAATCATTATTTCCTCATCTTGCGAAGGCAAATTTTCTGGAGATATAAGAAAAACTTTCAAAAGTAAGGTAAATGCAGTAGAAGTAAAATTAGGTATAAAAACATTAAAACTTCAAAAATAATTAAATCTTAGTTGAAACGTCAACTAATAATGACTCACTAACTCTTGTAAAGAAATTAGAAAAAGAACCAACACTTCAAATTAAATTGACTGATATACCACTCGCACAACACAACTAATTTCTTTTTGACTAAGACTTTGAATGAGAAAATACATGCATTGAATATACTACATTTAAAAACACAACATACACAAATCCAAGACACTATTACAAGAATACAATATATCTATATCTTTCTAATTCAAGAAACGTTTTGTGCCGCAACAATGCCACACCATTGTTTTTAGGTGGGAAAATTCATTCATATACAAAATATAGAGAGTTTTCTGTTAACCTCAAAGAATACTGATCACATATCATTACCAATCAATGCTTCTTAGTGATTATTCTGACCCAGATATTACCCTTGAACAGGTTAGAGTTAATAAGGATCCATATATTTTTCTTTCTGCCTTCTTTGATATAAACAAGGAGATTACTGATCACACTGATGGACTAAAGAGAATAATCTTATTTTCCTGACTATAGAATAATATTTGAATCATGCCATTCAATATTGTGGCATGATTGTATAATGAATAATCATGGTGAGACTATTGAGAATTACATTGGTCAAAGTGATTTAAATATATGTAATGAAAACCTAGGCATTCCAAATTTTAGGGATTTAGTAATTTAGATTTAACCCTGACAAATTAATAGTAAGTAAACAAAATTATAAATTAGAATATTATTAAAGAAAAAAAAATTCAAACCATAATGTCATTAAAAATGCTGACTGGTAAAAATTCTTTCATAATTCAATAAATTAAATATCCAATGGATTTGCCATTGAAAACTCTAAAATTGTAGATAAACAATTAATTTTAAAATTTTCTAATATTTTTCCTATTTATTAAACTTTTATTTATTTATTACATTCTGTTAAATAAAATCATTTTGTAATTTGATCACAATGAAGTAAAAATGACATTCAATGTCAATCACATGAGGAGAGAAGGTGACCAATGACAGGAATTATTTACAGACTGTCCCCAGAAGGTCACAGGGCCATCTTCGTTTGAGTCGATGGGGAGGGTTGTAGGGGTAGCAGTTGGAAGACATGGTCTGTGCTAGTGGATTAGGATGGTATGAGAGTTTACTGTGGAAAAGGGTGAAGCGGGAAGAAATGAAGTCTTGAACAAAAGAGATATTAAGATTGTGGTTAAGGGATGAATTTGATACGTAATGGGGAGCATTTTCAATTATTCTCAGGGTTTTGGATTGAAAGGACTGGATTCGTTGGATGTTGGAAGGCTTGGCGGCACCCCAGATTTCTACTAAGTAAGACCAGATTGGTCATAATAAGGCTTTGTAGAGGATCAGTTTGTTTTCTATCGTAATATAGGAGTTCTTATTCATGAGTCTGTAAAGAAGTCCATATCGTCGATTGAGTTCTAGTCTTTTAATTTTAGGATGTTCTCCCCATGCAAGTCATGAGTCAAGATGGAACCCAAGGTAACGAATTTGAATGTGGTAAAGGAATATTGTTAAATTTCACAATTTCAGGGAAGTCTTTTTTCTACAGCTCCTGATCAGTACTCTTTGCGCTCAAGGGAAGAGGAAATGAAGTCTACAATGCAAAACTCTTGCTAGACAGTAGAATGCTCA
This sequence comes from Oncopeltus fasciatus, assembly GCA_000696205.2. Lineage (NCBI taxonomy): Eukaryota > Metazoa > Arthropoda > Insecta > Hemiptera > Lygaeidae > Oncopeltus > Oncopeltus fasciatus. Next base: position 215,496 of record KZ807314.1, on the reverse strand, counting down.
CTTCTGAAGCCGAACTGATGATTTGGGAGAATAATGAAGGGTTCAATGGAAAGCATCATTTGTTTTATCAGTATTTTTTTTCTAAAACCTTTGAAAGGGTAGGAAAGAGGCTTATAGGATGGTAGGGTGGTAATTTTCTAGGTTTGGGAAATAATATTATATCAGGATATTTACAGAGGAGAGGGAAGTGGGTAGTTCTGAATATGCAATTATAAATGTAGGTCAAGAATACAATTGCCTTCTTGGGAAGATTACAGAGAATTTGGCCGGTGATTAAAGCATATCTGGGTGATTTGCGCTTAGGCAGATGAGAGATTATATACTTGACCTTGGAAGGTGATAGGGCCTTGAGTGGCAAGGACATAGGTAATGGCATGCCCAGGAACTCCTCAGTCTCCGCTGCAATAGACAGGTTAAGGGATCTGAGTGAGGAGTACATGTTTGCTTGAGGTGCTGGGCCAAAATTTCGGTCTTGTCTTTGTCAGAAGCCCAGGAACCATCTCCTCGACGCAAGGGAGTGGAAGCTTCATGGCTCTTAAGGGTTCTGCGAGTAGCAATCCAAAGGGATTAGTCTCCTGCTGAGAGGGTGGACAGAAAGGCATTAAAGGCTTCATTACGAAAAACACATAATTTTTGTTTTACGAGTCTGGAAAGATGATTAAAGTCTTTGCAAACTGAGGGGTGTCTATATTTTTGGAACAATACTCTTGAGCTGCGTTTCGCTATGAAGAGCTTTTTAAGCGAATCTGAGAGTGGTTTTTGGGACTCAGAAGAATATTTGGTAAATTTTTGTTTGAGATTAGCCATATATATGCATTGCTGAACGTTTGTGGTAAAGGAATGTACAGCGTTATCTATATCATCTGAGGTTCTCAGAAAAATTCCGAGATCAAGTGACTGATCTATGAGAGTTCTAAACAAGGCCCAAGGTCCATTAATGAGGGAGGGAGGTAATTGTTTTAGAATAGGAATCAGGGATAACGTTAGGAGAACTGGGTTTTGGTCAGAGGAGAGCTCGTTTAAGTTCGAAGCGGAAAGATGAAGAGGAGTAAGGTTTTTGCAAATGAAGAAGTTTAGGATATCAGGAAGGCGGTTCATTTCCGAGGGCCAATAAGTGGGAGAGGAAGGATTAATTGTACTGAGGTTTTGGAATGATATCGCATTATACGATTTATACAATCACATTATATTATATTGGCCAAGGGAGTTGGTCGTTCTCAAACCTCATTGCAAGTGTTTCACATTATAGTCTCTGCCGGCAAGGAAACGGGGACCAAGGTCTTTGAGGAAAGTGGAAAATTCTGGTGTAGTGATTGGCTTATTTGGAGGACAATACACTGCTGAAAGTGTGATAGGATAAGAGGGTGTGGAAATAGACACTGATGTTGATTGAAGGGAATCTGTGGAAGTGGAGGGTAAGATATGATGGGTATAGATAAGAAGTGCAGTTCCACCATGAGCTCGTCCGTCAGGATGGTCTGTCCTATAAGTGTAGTAGCCAGCAATTTTTAGATTATTTTGTTTAGTTAGTCGTGTTTCTGTCAGTAATACTACGTCTAAGTTTTTGTTATCGAGAACTAGTTTGAGTTCGTCAGTGTACGTCTCTGCCATTAGCATTCCATAGGAAGATAGTAAAGGAATTCTTGGATTGGGGAATCATGGTGTGGGAGTTGGTAGAGTCATTTTGGTGAGCAGGTTGGTCAGTAGGGATATGAGTGGAGGGAGTTAAGTTGTGAGAAGAAGAAGTGAAATAAGGTGTACAGATCATTTGATATGGGCGGAGTCGAGACGTTGCAGATAGTAGGTCTCTCCCTCCTGGATGTGTGAGATGGTTGGCCGTGATATACATGGTTGAGGCTGAGATGAGGTTGCTGTTGCTGGTGAGGCTGGCATCTAGTACGAGATAGAGATCTGGGCTTGGGTGGTTTTTCTTTCGGCTTCTGTTCTTGGATGACAGCTCTACAAGAGACACCTGGCTGGACAATTCTTGATGGTGGGCGCAAGTTTCCAAGGTTCCTAATAACAACACAGAGAGTCTTCTCTTCTTTTAGCTAGTACGAATGGAACTGGGCATTAACTGATTTCAGGTAGCGTACTATCTCCCTGTAAGAATCTAATGAGTCAGGATTGATTTTTGTGTCTATCTTTCAGCTCATACATATGTATTTTCCACAGCCTACTTTGTAATGTCTGCACATCAGGCCGATATGTTTTTAATGAATATTGGAGAGGGCTTTGATACTGGCTGGGAGGTTTCAGAGGTCTCCATGGTCTTTTCATTAGAGAGCACATTGAATGGGTTTGCTGTGAAAATGGTGAAGTCTCTATGAGCTGTGAAGTAGAGGTCTGAGCAGGGTCGAGCGATCCGGTATCAGAGGGTGAGACTGTTGGTAGATGTGGGTTATTAACCGGCGATGCAGTTCTACTTATGGTAGAGGTATTATCATTTAGGCTGGAAGATGAAGGTGTCTTCATGGCTTTGTTTTTTTCCATTTTTATTTTATTTTTGGTGGGGGACCCTCCAGCTGAATGAGAGCGCCTTCCTATCATGGCATTTTTTTATGATGGTAAGCATCTCCTATTACGTAAGTAATAAACAGTAAATATAAATATTTACTGCTCTTTATCGCTAAGCCAGGGACCAAGCAGAGATTATTAAATCTGATTGAGTATTTCACTCACTTGCTGTGCGTTTGTTCCTAGGTGAAATTCCTCGAAACTTCGTCAATGTCCTCAGGCTGGCTACATCTTCAATTGTGACCAGTTTGGTAACAACTGAACACTTTTGATCACTTCTAAAAAAAAAATTGCAGAGAGCTAACAAAACACGTCCCGTCTCTACAATGGCTGCTGATGAACTCTTTCTAATATTAAGCTTGAGTTATTTAGTAAATTTTTCAAAATTATTAAGAAAACACACAATTAATCTTTAGAAATCATTTAAAATTCTTTTTCCGCTCAAAATTCAATTTCAAAACATGACCCCTGATTGGATGGAAATATACTAGATCTTTGAAAAAGAACAAACAGAGCTTAGCACAACTAATTTCAAAGCAGACGAGATAGAATATATTTCACATCATTAAACTAGGCTAAACCCAGCCTTTTACCCAGAAATCGTCCTAAATTATAATGATGAAAAATACACAGACAGAAGTAAGAATGGCAAATTTTTGGACACCAGTTCCATTTTCAAAAAACTAATTCTCAAAGATGTATTGAAATTTTAATTAGGACCAAAGTGCACAAACAACCAGGCGGAACAATTCACCGGCAGACCAATAAAAATATTAATACATTAACTTACAGTAAATCAATGTGAGACATGATTACAAAAACAATGTCACTATCCAATAATCAAAGAAACAAAGAGATTTTTTACACAATTTACAGACAATAGGAGACAACCAGATAAGTTTTGCTTGGACAAAGGGGCATTCAGGTACAGATGAGAATGAATTGGCTGACAGGTCAGTGAAGTCTGCATCCAGAGATCCTTCCCTGACTGTGTGTTAAGAACATATTTTAAAACAACACCTATAAAACATTTATAACACAAGCAGGCACTAATACAATAGCAATTAAGATGGGAAAATACCCCCACATCTAGACATAAACACGTTTGTATCTGACATGCTGTAAAAGAAACAAAACACATGGTCAAACTTCTACCTGAATCAAGACATTACAGAACACTACGGTAAATATTATTTTTATACATTTAAAATTGAAGACTCTCCATACTCTCCTTTGGACTTTACTCTTGAACAGACACACCTACATTTAATATACGACTGTACACTACTTACTGACTACAGAACAGTACTATGAAACAAGGCAATAGCCATTAGAAGAAAATTTATTGATGGAAAATCTAAGCCAAAATTTAAAATGAGGATTCCCTTTAAAAAAATCGATTTTATAAATGAGAGATACTCATTAAAAAAAACAAAACTTTTGTTGGGTTTATAATGCAAATACATCAAATTACTTGTTTAAAATTGCTCATATTAATTTATTTTTCTCTTTCATATTTTTTTTCTTGTAAATATGTTCCGTTAATTTTCCATTATGTTAATTTTTTTTTTGTAATTTTCATGCAAGTCTTGTTTTCCTTTGTTTATTTATTTATACCTTATTACTTAATTTTATTAATCAACAAATTAACTATTTAATGTTATTAATTATTTTAAAGACGTATGTACATTATATACTTAATTGATAGTTTGTACTGAATAAATCCCCTTGTGGCAGGGTTATTGTTATTGGGAAACAAATAAAAGCAAATTAATTTATATTTGAAGAGAAAACTATTAGCTTAAATATAATTTATTCTAATACAAAGTAGTTCATTAGAATTTAAATTGAATGCACATCAATAAATTCAATTTAAATTGAATTTTTATTTAAATCAATAAATAGTATGTGTATATGTATGTATATATATATATATATGTGTGTGTGTGTGTGTGTAAAATTATATAAAATTACATTTTATATATATTTTGTTCTATATGTATTTTTCTTAATGGTAATAACAGCGAANACACACACACACACACGCATGCATGTGCACACACGCACGCACACGCTCACACACACACATACAATTTTAATATAAAGTAATGGTACAACTGATGATGTATAAATACCATAGCATTTATTATTAAAAACATTTTTTTCTTTAATGAAAACTCTATGAGCCAAAAACTATTAAGTTCACCCCAGAAAAAAAAATTTATGTTCCCCCATTCCAATGAGAGTGGTACAAAATGCAACTATCAGAAAGGAATAAAATTTGTATAACCTATAACATTTATACATTTTATTAAATAATGAATTTCTATGCAAGGTTAATTTATGTTTTTTTTTTTTGCATCAAGAACCAGCTGGGATTTATAATGTATTCAGACCAAGAGATGATGTCACATTGATAAATTAAAAATAAAAGTTATTCCTTTATAGATAGGCTTATTCCTGCAGATTAGGTGAAATAAAAATTTTGAATCATCAATACTTACATTATTCTATTTATTACATAACTTAATCAGCAAGTTAAGATAATGAATCTTGTCCTTTTAAATTTTCTGCATGTTTATACACACATTAACCTTTATGCTTTCAACAGATACAATATAAAAGAACAAATATAATGAATTTCAGAATAATCAATCAACAAACAAAACAATTTAAAAGCCAAATCAACTATTAAGTACTTTAAAAATTTGATATAGTTTACTAGGAATATTATTGTGAATTAATGTATAAAACCATCTTGTAGTTGTTTTTTTTACATAAATAAAACTACATTTCAACACTTTTTATGAACTCAAAAAAAATTTTTTTTGTTTAAGGATTAGTTTGATGAAGGCATAAAATTAAAAAGCTATTCATACAAAAACAACAAGTGAGAGGACAAGATTTATTATCTCAAAGGAAATACCCACATCTCCAATATATAAAGTATGTAACAAAGAAGTACTTACGCAAAATATTTTCCAGTTACATTTTCTAAATCAGGGGAAAGAGCAGCAAAAAGAGTTGTTTGTGCACCTTGTGCAGGTGTTTTCAGGAATACACTCACTATTGGTTTCAGAATTAAACCAGAAATATATGAGTTAAAAAAGCTCATGTGCCTTGTTATTTCAGTTTCAACAATACCTGGATGAACTGAATTTACTGTGACACCAGTACCTGTTAAATAAACAAAAACAAATAAAAAAACAGGTAAAAGTTAATGTAAAGTAAATATAAATAAAATATGTTGGGCAATAGTGAATAATGTATAATTCAAAACTGAAACAGATTGAAAGGAAATGTTAATGTCCAGTATTTCCGAAGAATGAAAGCATTAATAACCAGACTAAATGTAGATGTGTGGGACATTTTATTACTTCCCACTAAATATAGAAGTCTGGGACATTTTATTACTGTCATCCATATGTGGAACATGTAAATAACACATAGTAAAAGGTACATCAAATTAGAGTTTTCAGCTAAATTAGACATTTCTGAAAACAATTACCTCAAAACATCAAAATGGTAAATATATCAAACTTGAAATGTCAAAGGATTCAAAATTTGTAAGATAAAGTGGTACTTTACATACCTAATAAAAAAATTATTTTTCTTGCCCCTTTTCAAAATAGTTGTAAGGTTTTTTCATTAAACATGCAATATTAGCTTTAATGTTGCAGTATGATAATCTACAACAACAGTTCATAAGTTGTTAAGTTTTAATATTTGGTTAAATACAGCAATATTTAGTCTCAGAAGTCAAAAAGTAGAACAAAGGATCTCAGAGATCTTTCTTACAAAGAAGCAGAGGACATAGATAAATCAGAAGCTTTAAATAAAGCTGTGCCCATTTAAAATGAAACAGTTTGATAAAAAAAACTTTAATAGGAAAGATAATAAAACAATTTTTTTCTTCTTTTTTATACAGTTATAAGTGACATGAAATTTAAAGTGATATTCTATTGTCTTTATAATATAAAAATAAACACATTTTTTTGGGAAAATTTCTGGTGACATCATTCGTCACATTGAAATACTGCAGGGGAGCCCCTTCCCCAGTGCTCTAAAGTGATTTTTTTGTTTTTATAGCTTATTATTTCTAGTCAATTTTTCTGTTCAAATATTGTGCAAAGATTGATTTCTCATTTAAAAATTTGATTTTAGACTTTTTTTTTCAATGGTAAACCATTTTTATGAAATGTTTTGACAATGTTATCAAATTAAAAAATAAATAACAAATATTTACCTTCCACTCTCCTTGCAAGTTCATTAGTGAATAGCACATTAGCGAGTTTACTTTGAGCATAAGCAGTACCACCATCATAGTTTTGTTCGCTATTGAAGTCTTCTTTGTTGATTCTACCCCTAAAATGAGCTATACTAGATACGTTGATAATTCTACTTGGAGCACTTTTCTATTGAAATTAAAATAATTTACACAATTATGGATTATATCTTTCATCAACCCTACTTTCAGAATTCAGTAATGATGACTAGTTGTTACCTTTAAGAAATCTAACAACAAAAGAGTTAATAAGAAATGTCCCATGTGATTTACGCCTAACTGAAGTTCAATTCCTTCCTTTGTTTTCATTGGAGGGCACCTCATTACACCAGCATTATTTATCAAAATATGAAGGCTATCTTGTTCTGCACAAAATCAATAAAATAAGAATACAGTTTCAAAAAAAGTAGTGTAAATTAATACCACAGAACAAAACAAAAACAAAAAAACTGTAAGTATAATAAAACAAATAACTAAAATACTCTTGAAAATTATGAACTGAATCTTGTTAGTAAGGATTTTTATTTTAAATATTTACCTTTCTTAAAATTCCTAACAAATTCTTTAATAGATTCCTGAGATGATAAATCACATTTTCTACAATAAACATATTTATTTTTTGTTTCAAGAACAATTTCTTCACGAGCCTGTAAAATAAAAATAAAGTAAAATTATTTTATTTTATGCACAGCTAAATGATCAACAAATGCTATGGCAAGTTCTAGTTTTAAAACTGCTCATACACTATAATCTGTCGCCTCTGCCATGTTGCCAAGCCATGATGACACTTATACTAAGTAACAATTATCTAGTTTCCCATCCAGAGATGAATGGGAGGGATGTATTGTTTATTTTTAAGTAGTTTGCCTGTTCTGATTTCCCTTTGTCTTGTATTAAATATTTTGCTCAGTAAAGAAAGAAATATATTGAACTACCATTCCATATCCACTCTCTACACTTTTATAAGAGGTCAGAATAATAAAACAAGAGTGGATACCATGGAATGCTGACTCAAGTTGCTATTTGTTCTCATTCACCGAACATAGTGATATTTCTCTTTTTATACACTCTTAGACTTTCCTAGGAATTTATTCAGGATACTGTCTCATAAAAAGAAATAAAAATCATCAATCATTTAATAGGAGAAAAATTACCTGTCAAAACTATTGGAGTTTGATAATATCTAATATGCTTTATTTCAACCCCCTTATTTACGAAAAGAAGTAATACGTACTTCATTGTGCAAGTTAATCAACCCTAAATAACTGAATGAAGCTTGAAGTTGATTAAAGAACCTTCTCATATATTCCATTTAGTTATTTTTTTTTTTTTTTAATTTCTTTTTTTTTTTATATACTTCATACTGCTGTACAATTTTTCTCTATTTTTATTGAAGTTGGGTTATTCAAAAGTCGAGTTTGAGAACATTGAATGTAGAACACTGGTTACGGATATAAATAATTATCCTTTGTCAGTATTAATAACCTCTAGATTAGTAGTCTTAATTTCTTTATCTGGTTCTGCAGAGGATTCATTGTATTGCTTTGCTGAAGAATTCCATAACAAAGGAATTATTAATTTAATTATCAATAATTTCCCAAAGTTATTATTTATAAACTATCTTTGATTAAAGCATATTTTTCATTGAATACTTACCCTAATATATATCATTTCCTATATGCACATATTATATTCTCTTTTTATGNTTATTTAATTTAATTTATTTATAGAGTATTTATTGTTTTAACTGTCTGTGATTTGACTTTGTTCTTAGTGATGGCCTGATGATGGTGCGTTGACACTGAAACTGGTTGCCAATAAAATAAATTATAACAGGAAATACAACCTCTGCATCATCCCTATGATTTATTCCTGTAATCTCCAGATATAAAGAAATAAGTTTTATTTTGTTCACTTATAATACTATTAATTATTAAGCTTACATTTTTTTGTAATTAAAGGTCTGAAAGCTAGAAGACATGCTATTTTTAATTATTTAAAATTTACAAATTTTTATATGAAAGACTGTATAACACATTAGTTAAAATTTAAATGTAAAAACCAACCTTTTCACAACGAGTTAAATCTCGACATGCCATATAGATCTTCCCTTTTCTTTTAGCTAATTCTCTAGCTGTTTCTTTTCCTATTCCAGTATTTGCACCAGTTATTATAACAATTTTGTTGTCAATAGTATTTTCAAGTTCATACTTTTTACCAGCACAAAAGTCTCTATAAATATAAGGCAGTTATTTTAACATACAAAAACAATAATAAAAGACTCATATGAGATGATTGACCTCATATACATTAAAATTTTAGTCACCAATAAATAGTGAACAACTTTGAAAATAATTGTAATTTTATAAAACGTAAAATTAGTACTATAGTCTGGCAATCAAACACCTAGTACTACACATTTTGGAATCATTTCTTTGCCAGTTTGTAACTGAGTTTCATGACATTTTAGTTTCATTTTATTTCAAAATTCAGTACTGGTTGTAAGCTGAACAAAACATAAATATTATGACATAAGAGGTTAGTCATATAATGGGAATAGCCATACAGTGAACTTTAATGATAATTAGGTAAATGTGACCAAGCTCTGATAAGAGTATTATTACATGTATATTGTATAATTGTATATTATTATACAACAATCACAAATTACTGTGAGGCACATATAGTTCAGTGTTATGAGAGTAGACTATGTTTGTGCTTTGATTCGAAATTACAGTGGATTCCTGGGAAGATCCAATTCTGATCATTGGAGTTTGACTCCCTTCATCGAATTGAGAAAAAAAAGAAAATTAAAAAAAAAACAGATGATGAATACAAAAATTGAATAATATATAAAACATTGACTGTACAGCTGATTTTAGTAACATTTAAGATTTAGATTCCATATTTTGAGGTGTTAAAATCCTCTATAATATATAAAAATAAAGAGGTAAGATAAAAACTAAGCAAAAAAAAACAATGTAGATATAAATCTTTCTGTTATGGGGGAAAATTCTCAAACAAGGTCAATCAGTATAACATCAGAATGGCGTTATAGCTTTATTTAATCCCTTTAGAGTCATTCGGCCACGTCCAAATGACATGACATTCTTCATAGGATCAAACGCAACTTAAATTTCAAATTTCATTATAATCAGTGCAGTTATTAGCAGTTTACAATTAATGAAATACGTATAAATCAGGTTAGTTATAAATGAAATCAAGAAATCAAATATAGCTATAAAATCGATTAAGTCCCTAACAGAAACTATTAGTTTATCAGACAACTGTTGGTGATTGTCAAAACTAAGAGAACAAAAAATGTAAAACTCACTGGGCCAAACAAAATTTCAGGCTGATAGATGTAACCATTTAGATCTTAGAACATTTAATCTCCTTGCAGTTGATGAATTAAGAAAATGTGAAATTAGGAACCAGGCTAGCATTGGTAAAACCTAATTCCTAAATATAGTTAGAATTTTTTAGCTTTTCAAAAATGAATGAAGTAATGATTATTTCATTTATTTTTTATTTTTAATTTCCATGAAAGTATCTCAAAACAAATACAAATTTAAGGGGGAGAGGATTATGATTTGGAATTTTCAGTCAAACTAAAATTTTAAATTTTTTATTTAAGGAAATACATTATACATAAAACATTTTATTAATTTTAAAATTGAAATTGTGGCTCTCCTAATTTATGCAAAGAGTATGGGGTTACAGTCAATGTCATATTTTCAATAATTTCTTTGGCAATCCCTCATCTCACCACTCATATCTTTTCTGCTCACCTTGGTCACCAAAATGACCCAACCCACTTCTACACCATGATTCCCCACTCAAAACATTTCCTTTTCTAAACTCCTTTAGAATGCTAACTAAACTAAGTTCTGCAGTCTGAGATGTGACCATAAACCTCCCTTGGAGATCACTCCATACATCATTATTACATAATACTTTGGAGTATTTTAGTTTTCTAATCCTGGCCAAAACCCTGAAAAATTTCACCAGCATAATACGACGGCCAACCAACCACCAACCATGTAAACAAATTAATCTAAATATTATGGACTACCACACTTATAGAACAGACCATCCTGACAACTAGGCATCTAGTAGCTCATAATCATGCATCATCCATCATAATCATCCATTAGTTCTTTACCATTAACCTTCAGCAAGGCATATGGATGAGTAATCTCAACCAAAAACCATTCCCAGGTTCGCGTAAAAAGCTCATCATAGCGAGAAACTACTGTTCCAAAAATATAGACACTCCACAGATGGCAAAGACTTTGTCTTTCCCGACTCGCAAAACTAAATTAGGTGCTTAACAAAATGAGGCAGTAATAATACCTAACTGTCTACCCTCTCAGCAGGAGACACATCCCCCTGGATTACTACTAACAGAATCCTTAAGAGCCATGAAGCTTCTACCACCCTTGAGCTGAGGAGATGGTTCCTCTTCTGAGAAAGACAAGGCTGAAATGTTTGCCCAGCACCTTAAGCAAAGATTTACTCCTCATTAGATCCCTTAGAGCTGTTCAATGTCATAGACTGAAAAGTTAACTGAGGTCAAGTATATAATCTCTAGCCTGCTTAATCACAAATCAATCGGATATGATTTAATCACTGGTCAAATTCTCAGTAATCTTCCCCAGAAAGCAATCGTATTCTTAACCTAAATCTATAATTGCAAAGTCCGGACTAACCACTTCCCACTCCTCTGGTAATATTCCAGCATAATACTATTTCCCAAACCTGGAAGGACACCACATAATCCTTCATTCGGCCATCCTATAAGCCTACTTTTAACCCTTTCTAAGGTTCTTGGAGACTTCCAAGGTCTGAGTCATTATTCATATTTTCTTCTACCGGTTTGGACTGAGTCATTTTATTTTTAACAACCAAGCTTTCGCTCATCATGGTCTGAGCTTCTTCAGGGTTATAATAGAAATGAAGAAAGAGGAGAAGGACAATGGGTATTTATACCAGTTGGTTCCAGTGGTATCGAAGCCTGCCTCTTCAGGGTCTGGAATCCGCAATCTGTCCTCTGTTGATGTTGATAGGGTGTTTGATAATTTATATTGCTTCTCTAATAATTCTTTCTCAATAGTAGTCTATCTTACCTTAGTATCTTCGAAGGAAATGTTGTGGTTAGTGTTGTGGAAATGTTCAGCTATTGCAGATTTCTCGGTTTTCAGTTTCTTAACACAAGTAATGTGTTCCTTGAGTCTTGTGGATATCTGTCTTCCTATTTGTCCTATGTATTCAATGCCACATGCGCAAGGGATACTGTATGTTCTGGGCATCTGTAGTCCTAAGTCATCCTTTGGGTTAAGCGAACGTGCGATATCTTCCTGTTTGTCTTATAGTTAGTCCTGATCCTGGTCCTCAAAAATAAAAAGACACGGTCCAAACTGGAAGAAGAAAATATTAATACTTTCTAAGGTTTTTGAAAAAAATTGGTAAAAAATTAATGATGCCTTCCATTGATCCCTTCAATATCCTTCCAAATCATAAGTTTGACTTCCGACAAAAGCATTCAACTATCCAGCAAGTGTTTCACGTCATTGACTAAATTTCCCTTTTTCCCTAAGTGAAAAGAATACTCAGAGAGTAACCAGGTGCTTTTTTGGATGTTTCTCAAACATTCGATAGAATATGGCACAATGGTCTTTTGTTAGAGTCCAGTTACTTTTATTTTAGTGAAAACTTTTATAAAGAACTGTCCATCTTCTTATAAGTATGCTAAAATACATAAGAATAATAGAACCATTCCTGTCCTGATTGAAAGCTTATTTGAAGATATAACAATGAAGAAAGGAGATTACACGATTGGAAGGACTATTTCTAACAAAATTTCAATCGGTTGTACCAAAAGGATTGAAATTTCGACTATGGCATCCAGTCGTACAACGACAGTTGTAAAATTTTTACGAGCAATTCAAAAATAAAATTAATGGAAGACGAACAAAAACCTTAAAGCATTCATAAATATTGGGGGGAAATGATGTACATAATATGAATTAATATTAGTTCTGCTGGGGAGAAAAGAGATAACAAATATTTTATTGAAATATAGTAAATCCCAAGAATCTAAATACTGAAGAGCGATTTTAGACTGAAATTTAAGGTAAAGATTGATAAGCTTTACAGCAATAATTTACAATATTAGTTTATATTAAGATAAATGTCAGACATAACACAGGTCTTTTTTACAAGCCCTCAGACTTTCCTAAAAAAAATTTGGAACTCTTGAACAAACCAGAACATCAAATGACACTAATAGATTCAGTAGAAGTTTATGACATTTTTGAGGCAAAAAAAAAAAAACATGAGTAGATTAAACATTTAAAAATTTCATTATACAATTTTTTTTTAAATTTATTGATCAGTAAAACCACAGAGACAAAACACAGAATTGGTGTGTGGTTGCCGTCCTGAGGAATGGTTGGATACTCTCAAGATATAACTTCATTAATAGCTGATATCAGTCAAGTTGGAGGCGAGTGGGTTAGAGAAAGATCAAAATTGTAATATGTGTGTGTGCAAATATGTAGAATTTATGAAAATCTGCAATATGAACAGCTTCATTTCCTTCAGGGAAATCTGCTATTTCTAGCATCAGGAAATAATTGAGTAAACAAAAAAAAATTAGCAAACATATAAATTTACAATGTATTCCTTGTTATATATAAAATAAGGGTCAGTTGAAAAATTCAACTACTGACATACTAATACATACAATTTATAATGATAATATTCTTTTCTCATAAAAAATGTTCCAACATGATTTCATTGCATGGGATGAAATATTTATTATAGCCCTTAGTGGATCAGAGCACACACTAGCTGCCTGAGAGAATCACAAAGTTAACCAAACTATCTTAGCTCCAATTTATCAGTTAGGTCAGTGGTTTAACCGAAAGGATCTGCTCAAGTCTCTCAAGCAAGGTGCTATTAGAGTCTTTTCCTGGGTATCTCTCTGCCAAAAAATAAAAGACTGCATAGTGCCAAGGATATTTAGAATAGAGTGGACACCAGTTGATAGCCCTCCCTTTTCAGACTTTTAAGTAGTTGAATGGGAAGATAACAAAAAATTAATCATTAACTGCATCATGAACTAACTTTGTTAATAATATAGCATCAGGTTATTACCTTAAGACCTTTAATATCCAATGGAGTTTTTGTTACAATTTCCAAACATCCAGGTGGAGGGACATTGCGCTACCCCGTGAGTAAAATTTGAATATGAAATGAAAAGATCACTGGGAATATTAGAAGAAAAAAAAAAGGAAAATGCAGTATAAATGTAGGGTTATGGATAGGGCCATTACAAAATGAATAACTGTTTTGGCATTGATCTTTTTAACTATCACCTTTTTGATGTAAAATACTAGTCAAAATTTATCTGAATTTCACATTCATTATAAACATAATTGCAGGGTATTCAAGAAAACATAATTTCAGGATTTCTTAATATATTTGTGACTCTAATGCATAAATACAATACAAAAAGGCTAGCATTTATATATTTTTCAAGGGAAAAAATATGAAACGAATATATTATTTTAATAGTTTGTTTTATTGATACAATTATTAAGACAAATACAAAATGTGTATGTATTAAAATTAATCAGAATATTTTAATAGATGTCCATTAAAAATTTAAAAATAAACTCACTTTATAAAAACTGAAGCGCCCAATAGAGTACATATGACACTTCCTAAAAGAACTGGCTTACTAAAATTCACCATCGCGACAAAATAACTGAAGAAAAATCATTTACTTAGTTTTACAAGAAAAGACCCAAACAATAAATAATGAAATTTCACGAAGCCTTCCTTAGACAAGCCAAAGCAGTACTGTCTATGAAAACAAAGAAATCAAATAAAATAACGTCAAAGCTGATTTTTCAGTAAAAACAGCTGCTGATAGATATCAGCATATTAGCTAAAGTCATGTCAATTTATGATAAAGCTCATGAAATTGCTTTGTAAATTGTTTAATATTCCACTAAATGTAAAAAAGAAAAAAAAAGTATATGAAGATAATATTTTCCGGGGAAAGGGTTGTACGCTTCTATGTGGTTTCATATTGTGAAAAGTTTGTTTCTACCAAAACAGTCATCTTTTAAACGCCATACACTATTGATACATTTTAAAATTCTAAAAATTTCAGCTGCCAAACACATGGCTCTTGGGTAAAAATAAACAAGACCAAATGCAGTAACCGTCACAATTCATTCTTTAGTCAGGAGAAATAAAATATATTTAACACAAAATAATATTTAAATTATTAAAGAACTTGAGTATACTTCTCCTAAAATGTAACAAAATATTAAAAAAAGTTTTGTTAATTAAATAAATTGGAAATTTTTAGTTATAGTTTGGAAATTTTATCTTATAAGCTTTCTACCATAACCAGAAAAAAAGGTTTAAGATGTAACATATTGAGCATGCTTAAGTGCAAAATAATTTAATCATTGTTTTTGATTAATAAAATTACCTCTTTGTAAGAAAATAAAAACTTTCACACGTTGTTCCTGTAGTGGTTATAGTTTGAAGTAATGCTGGTTGGGTTTGTCTAGACTTGTCTGACTGTTGCTTTCGGTTTACGTCTTTATTGTCATTGTTATATATATTTTTTTTCTTACTATCGTGACTTTTAATAATAGTAATATCATCATCAGTATTATTATACATTTATATTTATTATGCAAAAAATTTAGAGATTTTTTATTCTACTTAGTGTTTTAGTATTGTTGATAATGATATAGGTAGTTTAATCCGTATTTAATTTTCTTGAGATATACTTAACCAAGTCGTATAGATTATAATGACTGGTGGAAAGTGTAAGTCCTGTGGTTCTTCTGATGTAGAAGTTGATCCTAGTAGAGGTGACACAGTTTGCACTAACTGTGGAACAGTTCTTGAAGATAATGCCATTGTCTCGGAAGTTCAATTTGAAGAAAATTCACACGGTGTATGCTCAGCTCTTGGACAGTTTGTGGCCTCTGATTCTAGTGGTGGATGTCAAGGTTTTGGTAATAGTAAGTAACCTTTTACTTTTTAGTTCAATGGTTATTCGCTTAGGCTAGAGTATTTTCCACAAACCTCACTCAAGGAAATCTGCTTATCCCCGCAGATCTAACCTCCAACCTCATAAAGTTTGTCCAGGAAGGATTTTTGGACTTAGTTTGCAATTTATCCAAAATACCTGTTTTTGGGCTAGTAGCATTATAGTGTTTTTACCTGTCTTTGAACAATTCAGTTCTTAACAGCAAACCTAAATTAATTGTAAAGCACTTAGGAGATCAGATGCCTGAAGATAAGTCCATTTGGATGTTCAGGATATTCTATCTGTTTTGAAAATCGCCTTCCTATAAATAATATGAATTTTTGTATAATAATATAATATATAGTAATAATTTTGTATAATAGTAACAGATAACAGGAGGAGGCCTGGCCTGTAAAACGTTTAGAGAGAATCTCCTATTTAACTGCCATTTAAATGAAATTGTTGTTGTTTTTTGTTTATTTTTAAACCATGAATGCATGTAATTTTAGTTTATTATAATTCAATTAGGTTTTAATATATTTAAATCTTATTGAATTATACTTCTAAATGAGGCTGCAAAATTATTTGTCAATTAATAATAATAAAAAATGTACACCTATTTCAATTGGTTACTTTTTTAAAAATGTATGTATAAGAACTAAGATAACTAATTTTTAATTTGACCTTTTTCTAAACACCCTCCTTATTATTGTCTTGATTTATAGTAAATTTTGTTTTTATTATTTTTAAAAGATTAAGGTTCCTCAAACCTCCTTCTTACATTCTTATGAATTTCCTTATTATGAAGTTTCTAAACTGTTCAATTAAAATAACAGTTTTGGTAGATGCCCATATCTAATTGTTAAATTATGCAGTGTAACTCCTCTTTTATCAATAAATGAATATGTTGAGTTTCATTACCCTAAACTAATTATTATTCCCTCTGCAACAAAAATAAATATTTTTAATTACTTGCTATGATAAATTACAAATTTCAATAATGTGCATTGGATTAATACCCAGCACACAATATTGCAATCCATTCTATAAATAATAAATAGTATTCATAGATGATATTTATAATTTTTAGAATAAGATTCATAGAAATAGAAATATTGTTCACTAGTGAATTACTTGAAAGATGCTTATAGTCTTGAGCTAATTCATAAATATATGAAGCTGCTATAGTAATAATTTATTTTATTTTCAAATAATTCAAGTTTTTATAAGCTAGAACAATTAATTTTTATATTCTGAGCTGTTGTTATTGTCGGTTGCTAACTAGACCTAACTTTAGATTCTTCTTATTTTCCAGATTATTTACAAATAAAAAATTGTATTAATTAATCACCTTACCCTGATTTTCTACATTATTAATTTTAGGGAAACTAGGACTGTCTTTGAAAGTATTCAACAAATCTTGAAACTAGCTATTTGAAATTTTGCTGGCAATTTAATTATTGCTTGAATTCTCTTTTAGGTATTTCTGTATATAATTTATGACAATTATTTGTCATAATTAACCTATACCATGTATGTATAATATTAATATGTAAAGAAATGTGGTGATCAATCATATATCTACAGCCAACTTTAGCACTATTTATTGTGATATATAAAGAATCAATTCAGTATGTGTAAATGTTCTAACATCATAAAGCTTGGTATCCTAGGTTTTTTCCACGAAGACTGAAACAAAGGGAGCTCAAATAAAAAAAATTAATAAAATAATTTAAAAATGAAAAAAAAGAAAAAAAGATGGAATTTGCTGATAAGTACATGAGAAGAAAGATACAGCTTAAATATAAATAAGCTAAATTTTTTCATACATACTTAATATTTCAGAAGTATGATAGTTTAATGGCTAATAGACTAGTTTAACGAGTATAACTAATGTACCTGTTGTAAAAGAATAGTATGATAAGTGTGATATCACCATGGATATGATCAAATAATTTTGAAAATTATATGAAAGAAATACTTTATTCTGGGACTAAGGGCCCCTTGAATAAAAAATTGCAACATTTTTTCACCATTCAACCCTTAGTCATATATTGTCAGAGTATACTCTTCAATTATATTTTAAATAGGTCCAACACAAATAATAGCTATAAAATACTTGTAGTTAATTTTGTTGCCCCAATTAAACCTTCATAAAAATATACAAAATATGCACTCACACATATTAATGATTTACTTTCTTAATAAATGATATTACTGGATTATTTCTCGAAGCTTTGCTAGCAGATTTCTCCAAAGGAAATCAAGCTATACACATTGGTCCAATGGCACGACTTTTTTAAAAAAGAATATCAATAGACTTTGTATGCAATCTAGCACTCATAATCTTCATAATAAAGAGACCAAATATGCTATTTAACTTAAGCTTAATTGCTGGATGAATTCATTAATATCTGAAATCAAAGTATAGGATATAATATGTGAATGATTTATAACATTTTTTATTCTACTTATTGAAAAATGCATTCAAAGAAAATACTTTGTAAGACATTGTTCAAATATTAAATTAAATGTCTATTTCGGTGCTGAAACCTATGTGGAACTAATAAAGAAAATTTCATTTGCTGACTTTCAACTTCTAAAAGAGATAACTCGTCCCCTAAGAAAGAGTTCAGAAAAAATCAGTAGATTGAATGCAATTGCCATTGACTAATATTGGATGTTGAGGAGAAGGGGTTGGTTCAGAATAAGACCAAACTAAAAAAAACTCTTAATTATTTAATATTAACTTATCTATTAATTTGTATTATTCTTCATTCACATTATTTAAAAGGAGATCAGATGCCTGAAGATAAGTCCATTTGGATGTTCAGGATATTCTATCTGTTTTGAAAATCGCCTTCCTATAAATAATATGAATTTTTGTATAATAATATAATATATAGTAATAATTTTGTATAATAGTAACNATTAAAAGCAGCAGGAATTTAAATAAAATTAACAAAATAATGAGAATTTGAAAGTCATCTATCTATTCCAGATAAAAATTAAGGAGATGTGTAAAAAACTTTGTGGACAAAAAATATAGATTTTAATATTTTATCAAGAGGGATAAAAAATAATTAACCATTTTCAACCAAATATTTGATTATTTTATCTTTGATATTAAATGAAATTGATACTCAAAGTATAGAGTAGTGTTATTTACCATCATCAGTCATTTGATTGCTTGCTCGATCCTATGCTATTACCATTCCTTTGGATGGTTGTCAAAGAAGTCTTCGACCTCTATTTCAACTTTTGCAAAATTATGAAATTTTTTCTCTTAAAGAAAATTTGCCATGAATCGAAACAAGTAGTAATTGATGGTGAAAGAGGGGCTGGACTATATGGTGGATGAGGCAGCAGTTTGAACCCATGAGGTTCTTTAAACTTTTCTTTGGCTTGACAGGAATATTGACAAAAAGTTGGAATAAAACTCCTTGTAGGTTGGTCAAAGCAGGATAACACACAAACAACTTCGCTTGTGTTTCCGCTTTTTCAAAGTAATATTTAGAATTCATAGGACGTCCATCAGAAACAAATTTTTGGTGAATAACACTTTCAAAATCACCCCCCCCCCCCAAAAAAAAAGAAGGAAAAAAAGCTAAGCATGGATTTTTTTTTTTCAAACTGCCTCCTTGTAGCAACCAGAGAAACAGCTTGATCACGATCTAAACATTGTTGACGGGTATTTGGATTTCGAAAGTAAAAATAGAAAGTAAAAGGTGACTAAGAGTATCTTTCAACACTCCACTCTCCCTGGTAAGCTCTTGGGTCCTTTTGGATGGATTTGACTCAACATCTTTCTGCAAAATCTCATCTTATCCATTAATGGATGCCTGGGGAATGGGGAAGATATTAATTAGAGATTTATTGATTTTTTCTCATCGAGTGGGAGTATAGGGCAGGGAATGGAACATTGGAGTGGAAGGAGAATCATAAAATTTATTGATGAGTCTATATATTATTTGTTGTGGAAAGCCATTATTGATAAGAATGTCTTTTAAGCATTTAATGTTTTTGTCGTGGAAGAGATTGTCAGAAAGGTTAAGGGCTCTGGAAATGAGGTTTTTGTAACATTTATTTTTTTTATGATAAGGGTGAGAGGACTCTCTTCCATAGGTTTAGTGTAACAGTCAGTAAGTATGGAGCTCTTTTGGTTTCTGATTACGAGTAAGTCAAGAAATGTGAGTCATTGTTAGATTCTAGTTCTATCCTAAATTTTATGCAGGGATGGTAAAAGTTAAAGGGATTGAGGGTTTCTGATACTTTGTCTAGGTTGAATATTAACAAAAAAGATTTTGTTCAGGAAAGAGGGGAGAACTGTATCTAGTAAGTCATTCATTGTGATATTAGCTATGTCTGAGACGAGGCAATTCTCCATGGCCAGTCCAGATATCTATTTGTTGGCTTTGTTTTGGAAGAGTAGGTAACCGGAATTGTAACACAGTGAGAGAATCTGTAGGTACATTGTCAAGCTGTTTAAATGACTCTCATTATTTATTTTTAGATTTTAATTTTATAAATATTATTTTTTTGTGATATTTAATTTTTAGTGCAAGGGAACAGAATAAAAAATCTAACTGTCCCAGCCAGGACTCGAACAGTACATTCTGTTCCCTTACACTAAAAAATAGTAAAATTTACGTGGGATTAAATACCACAAAAAAATAATATTTATAAAGTTACAAATTAGTTTTTAATTCTACAATTACCAAGATCGAATTCCTGATTCCTCTCTTTATAAAACTTGATGGTCAAAAAATTTACCTCCAAATGAAACATTAATTTTTTAAGGGGGCGTTATGGTTTTGATTTTTCAGGTAGATTACAATAGTTTATTTCGAGGAAAATAAGCTATAAGTCTGTTTTACACTGTATGTCTTACATATTTTTTCTTGGATGTGGCTGAATCAAATTTAATACCATTTAGAATTATTTTTAATCTTTTCTAACAATATAATGAATTTTATATGAACAAGATAACCTCTAAGGGGGTAAATTAAGGTTTAAATGTTCAAAAGTATTCTAACAGACAAAAGGTTACACAATTTGATTAACGTTTTTGTTCTTTGTAGTTTTCATCTTATTTACTCCAAGGGCTATCCTGAAAAGAGACAAGTTTTGTTCGTGAATGTAGGAGTCTTAAGAATTGTAAATAATCATGTGTCAGCAGTATAATTAATTCATAACTGAACAATTGAAATACAATTATAAAAATTGTGGAACTAATTTTGAGTTAGAACTGATTTTAATTTAATTTGAATTTAGTCTTTGTCCCCTGAGGTACCTAATTCCATATAAGCTAAAATAAACTACTTGAAGGAAATAAAATTAAGTTTAAAAATAGCTATAACTTCAAGACAGTTATACCTATAATGGGATCTATCCCCCTTGACAAAAATATTAAAATCTACATTTTTGTCCACAAAGTTTTTTAGATATGACTCCAACATTTTTCTATTTATCTGAAATAGATGACTTTCAAATTCTCACCATTCTGATAATTTTATTTCATTTTCTGCTGCTTTTAATTTAAAGAATGTGATTTATAAATAATAGATTAATTAATAGGATTTTTTTTTAGTTTGGTCTTACTCTGTACCCACCTCTCCTCCTAAAGAACCAATTTAAATCATTGATACTTTAGTTCAAGAGTTTGTGAACAAAATCTTGGATACGAAACTTTATTTATTTTTAAAATTTCATGATGATAAAACATTTACATATACTGATATGACTTTTATTTATCACTATAAACACTGTAGACATTTACATGTCCTTTACTACTATATTTCTAAACAACATGTCTTTGTGTAATAATGTTTATTTTAAATAATTATTGAACTCTTCTATTTAAGTAATGTGATTAATTTATATGACTTATTACTTTTATTAAACTTGTAAGCTAGTCCAAACATGATTAGTTGGTTCTGTTAAATTAGCTTACTCTCTACATTCTTGTTTCTTTAAGCTGTAAGGGTTGTAACTAAGCACTGTTGTTTCAGATTTTCAGTCAGGAGGAAGAGAATCTCGGGAGGTTACCTTACAAAATGCTAGAAGAAGTATTTCTAATCTCTGCCAACAACTGAGGTAAACCTTTTTTTAATTACTCATTGCAGGTGTACATTTGAAATAAATTCTGGGGAGGTGGGATTTCTTTTGTCCAGAATTTATTACTACAATTCATTGTGAACTGTTATTTCTATTCTATATACTTTAAATATATCTACAGACTCTTGTGTTCTTAGTAAACCAGAATACCTCATTATATATTTTCCCTGTTAGAACATATACATTAACACTATAACTTGTTGAATTAAACAGATTTAATCTTCTCTTTTGGGGTGCTGGTATACCCTCATTTATTTATTATCTAGATCTTCAGAGGCCCTCCTAATTCGAAATAATGAACCTCGATGTCCTTTGTAGCTACTATGACTAGTAGAGACCTCTAAATAAATGAGTTGAATATAAGCTCAATCACCTTGTTAAAATCATCTCCTTTATTGTGAATACCATGTAGCAACTAATCTAATTTTATTTCGCTCTCTCTTGCCTAATGGCAAAGAGAGAAACATAGTAATCTATGTTTCTTTCCTACCAATAGCTTTTCTTCCAGGAGTGGGGGAGTAATTCTACTAAGTGTATAAGGTTTATTTACATAGATTTTCTTTCTTCCTAGATAGCTTTTAACTATCTTTTAGTCTCTTTTCATTTGGTAACCTTTAAATTTTTTGAGTTTCATTGTTGAAAAGTGAATCTTTCAGATCATATTCCTTTACTAACCTGGCTTTATCTCCTAAGCTTCACTGCCTTATCAAGCCCCCATCGCCCAGGGATGTACAAACTTGATGTAAAAGTAAGCTTGTTCATTCATTTTGATTCTTTATACGTGACATAGTTATCTTACTTCTCTTCCTGATTTTTGTAATATAACCCATGAAAATGCTCAGCTGGAGCCTTAATTATCCATAGCAACTGCTTTGTTCTTCTTAAAAACAACTTGGAAACCTTTTTAACTTCTCCAACTGAAAACTGAAAATTTTTTCCTAATTCAGAAGCACAAAGTGTGTCATTCAAGTATCTTTCTTCTCTCCATTCATAATCAGAATCCTCAAATGAAGATTCATATGCAAGATTTACGCTTTTTCATACAAAACTGCTGAAAAATTTCTTGTTAACCCTCATTTAATCTACCATCGATCACTCATATTTTTAGTCTAGCATAAAAAAGGCAGTTTTCTTAAACTTCATCCATTTATGAGCCGTTATCTAGCTCTGCTGAGATAATTAGCAAGGATTGTTTTCCAGAAAAAATTAGCTCTTTGTCCAATCCCTTTACTTATATAGGGAATAATCACCTCCTTTAGAATTTTTCTCTTTTGTTGTAACTGGTTGGGTTTCAGAAGGGTTTTTTCAAAATAGGCCTTCAAAACTTATAAATTTTCCAATAAGGCTTTACAATTATTCTCTTGCTTCACTTATTTCCAAATTCTTCATTTTCTGCAACAATTTCGGCAATGCATTTTGAGTATTTATCGCAATGCAAAATTTCACAAACTCTTCTAGTAAGGAATATAGAAGCATGATTTATAGTAGATCCAGTTTTCGATCTTCATGTTCTCCAGCAGTAATCGTTATCTTCAACATTATCTGTGGTAAAGAAGAAATCATTGAAGTGATCTCTTACATCCTCTTCACTTTAGATTTTCATTAAGATAAGTGTCTTTAAAAAATATAGAAAACTGTGAGAAGATTAGATTGTTTAAATGTCAGAAAATCTTCTTAAATATTGTAACTTCATCCTATTGCACCAAAGCAATGTTTAGTAATATTACTGTGAAAGCAAATTTTAATAATGCTATTTAACATAATTCAAATTGCCAATTCAAGAGCTTCAAAATGATCATTTTTTGACTGATCTAAATAACATATTGTTAAGGGCTATGGGTCACTAATAATTAAAAAACTGTAATAAATATAAGTTAATTTATTATCGCAAATAATTAAATCTACTAATTACAAAATAACCTTAGAATCTACTGCCCTTACTTGAAATACATAAATAAATATAAAATTACTTACGGCTAACAAACTAATCAAAATGTACAAACAAACCAATTATACTTGTTTACTAAGAGGCCTCAAGATAATTTGTTGAACACTTTCACTTATCACTATTACCGAGACTTCCACTAGTCCAGCTCGCAGAACACGTGATCTGCCAAGGGAACTGCTGACTTATCACTGACTCAGGAGGCTGCTGGCGAGCTGCTTTGAAAGCTTCATTGAAGTGGCTAGAAGCTTCTACAAGGACTGGAACATCCTGATCTCAAATTTCTAGTAAGCCAACTTCTCTTCCCTAGAAAAAGGACGCAGCTGTTATCCTTCAATTGCCCCCTTCCATAGGTCTGTTCCATGTGCCACCAACTTCTCTATTCTTTAAAAATGTGAATTACTTTTGTTTTAGTGATTTATTTTTATTGCATAAATGATGGATAATTTTTATTTGGAAAATATTTGGTGCTTGTTAATTAATACGTTTTTTAAGCCCTTACAAATATTCATTTGGGACAACAACAAAATTCTCAGATGCTTAGTTCTTCATACTATTCCATTTCAATTGTGCTTTTATTTCTATATGAATTAGGAAAAACCTCAGTAATTTCTTCTTGGTAAATGGCTGAAGTAAAATGAAGCTAAGCTAATATTTGTAATGGAATATTTGAAATTAAGCTTTTGAAAAATGTACTACCTTCCCCTTTACCTCTTTAGGCATAGATATATTGATTAATTAGTAACTGTCCAATTTATGAAAGAATTATTTTATTTTTCAGGTTAAACCAACACTGTCAGGACACAGCCTTTAACTTTTACAAAATGGCTTTGAGTCGTCATCTGACAAGAGGTAGAAAGCACTCTCACATTATTGCTGCCTGTCTTTACATCACATGCCGAATTGAAGGAACTCCCCGTATCCTTTTTGAAATAAATTTGAAAATAATTAATTAAAATAATGAACCCAGCATTTTGTATAAAATTGTCATTCATATTTCTATGTAGAATAACTGACTGTTGGTAAAAATGAAATGAAAACTTTGAGGAAAAAATTTCTAAAATTTAATTT
>KZ807314.1:165079-187236 GCA_000696205.2 Oncopeltus fasciatus | reverse complement strand
GGGGGGGGGGGGGGGGGGGGGGAGAGATACATTTCTGAAAAATCTCACACATCTTCATTATTGTTGGAGTTATGAAAAAGAATATGTATAGAACATGATAGATGTAAGATGTAATTTATTAACATTTACAACATTTTTACAAAAATTTATATTAAGGAAAATATTTATGAGTCTAAGTTCAAAAATTGAGTAACCACCCTCTTTTTAAAATATAGAAACCAAATTCGTTATTCAGACTTTCTATTCCAAACTGTTAAGAGTAAATTTTAGTTGATATGAGATAAAGGGGATGTGGGTTTTGAGGAAGACCAAAATTTGTGATTGTAATATCTTTGTTGTACTTAATTTACAACATAATAGGTGTTAAATTTAACTTTCTAACATTTATGTTTTTTAACACATAATAATAACAAAAAATTATATTGAAGAAAATATTTAAGAATGTAACTATGAAGATTAACCTTTCCCCATTCTTTCCTATTAGGCTTAATCTAGCTGATTTCACCTTATAAATTCAATACTTTGTTTGGCTTTTAAGATAAAATAATTCTTATCTATATCCATCTTTAATGAAATACAAGAAATCTACAGCTCCTACATTGCATACTTTATATATACTCATACATACATAAGTATTAATATATTTGTTTATATGTTAAATATGTCTCTATAATCATCTCAAATTATCTACTTTCATGATTTATTTATGACCATTCCACTGTATTGCCTACCTTCAGAGTTTGTTGTCATTTTAAAAACTGAGTAAATGTGGCTAATTTTGAGAAAAATTGTAGTAAAAACCTCTGAGAAAATTGAAGAACTATTTAATGATATTTTGTCTTCGAGAAAGTTTGTAAGTATTTCAGAAAGGACTCTTGAGTCGTTCTTCTTCTGAAAGGACATCTCGCTAACTTTAAAAAATTTAGAATATATATATTATATATATTTTTATATTGCTTGACTTATTTACAAGCGAAAATCCCAGAATTATTTTGAAAAATTAGATTAGGAAACTGTTTGATTAGAAGTGGAAGATTTTTTGATTATCAAAACCTGATAATACATACTGTAGCACTTTACCACTAAGAATTATTGTTTAAACTCAATGTACATAGCATTGTAATGTATGTTCAATGACCTACTTTGTTATTTTGAAAAATAAAGTGATTGGTATACCCTAAATTCATTTTTTTGGTTTTAAAAATTTAAAACAATGATTCAGAAGAAGCTTACTATAGGTTATCTTTGACTGGTTTATAAGTTCAGTGCAAACTAATCATATATTTTGCACCATTCTAGGTTAGAGGTTGCCTATTTCTGGTATTTGAGATTCTTAGTGATTGCAAATTTTTTCAGAAAATCAAACTTAATAATTTGATCAATTAATGCGAGAATAGAATAAAAAATCTATCTGTCCCAACCCGGGCTCGAACCTGGCTCTCCTGCTTTCCTGACATGAATGCTATTCTATTCCCTCACATTGTTTAAAATTTACGTGGGATAATATACCACAACTAAATTAATATTTATTAATTACTTTTTTTTAGTAGAAGCTAAATTTTCCCCTTTTCCAACTGTGCAGGTGACCAAGTTTGGTTTTATTCAGAGATTCAATCCTGTATTCTGGCCGTTCTAGCTGACTTACCTGTTTTCATTTTCATATTAATTTAAAATTAATCTGGCGGTTTATTCTTTAAATACTTGTGTCAAAGGATTCATGCTCTTATCAAGTCATTCACATTCCCTCCTTGATCCTTTGATAGACTGCTGTCATTCTTGCTTTAAATTATGAGGTCTATGATGTGATTTAAAAAGTTTACATCTATTTGATCTCCCACTCCCATTGGTGTTGATTAAGGAAGTTTCTTTTTCTCACTTGAATCTGTGACTGATTTGTATAGCTTTATTATTAATTTATATTGTTATTCCAATAGACTCATCAAAGGAAACAGATGTCAGAATTCATCAAATCAAACAGATGAAGCTTTTCAAAAATGTGGATTCTGAGTTGTTTTTTTTTTCTTAAGCAGGGTATCCATAAAAAATTGATACACTTAGGCCCATAGTGATTCTTGACATAATTCAAATATTTGTAGAATATTGCTGAAAAAGCTTCTGAGAATGCCACATAACTGTCTATAAGACTGTCCCATCTAGAGTATGTTAGATAAAACAGATTTGCATGCTTTGTGCATTTCAACCTATAAAAAGTGACTTTGAGTTTTTGAGGAATCAGGAATTTGTATTTATAGTTGCTGGTTCATCATGAATCTATGCTGAACAGCTATTAGTGGTATGTTAATCAATTATTGACTGTTTTCTGTTATTTAGTTCTCCTTTTCTTTATTATTTTTCATTTAGTTGATTTAAATGAACTACAGTGTTACAAGACTTAGGTATGTCACTAGTAAAACCATTCAAATATAATTCAGGGAAGAATGATTTTTCTATTTATACAATTTTGTTCTGATGTCATTGATCTCAGCAGGTGAATTTACAACTTATTTATATTCTTACTCTTTAATTTCTAAAGTCTCTTACCAGCTTAGTGTAGTTATTCCTGTGCTAGTATATTATTATCAATTTCTACTAACTGCTTTAACTCATCCAAATAATTTAGTCCCAATTTCAAATGGGCTTAATCCAATAGAACTGTAAAGTTTATATTGAGTTGTAAGTTTAATAGTTTTCCAACAGGTAAATGGTTATACCTTATAATCTAGTGTTAGTGCAATTTTTACAAAAATATTAAAAATCTAAATTTGTTGTCTCTTAGACTTCGTGGTATCTCATTGGTTATCATTACATAAGTATTTTTTGTTAGTTGATAGTCTGATTATCTACCTAAGTGTCAATAGCCTTGGATTTTCTTTGAGATTGATCCAGCAAATCTAAGAAGTTAAATTTAGGTCTACAATTTCAAAATAGTTATTACTTTGTTTTGGTAACTGGTATTGATGTGAGATTTTTGCTTTCTTGTAAAATTTGAATTTTTGTTCTTATAGTTTTATTGTATCTATCATTTGTTGTATAATTTTATAAAAAGTTTACTGGTCATAATGTTGTATTTATATAAATAAAATTCTAGAGACAACAATTTTAAGTTGTAAAAACATTTGTGGCTTCTTTTGATTAATACCTATCTGAATGTGATTAAAAATATGTTTAAACTAATACTTGAAAGTGATTTTATTATATTTGGGGGCTGGAAAATTTTTATTTTCAACAAAACTTGTAATTGTTAAACCACTATCAATTTTATCATCTTAGAGCAAAAATATTGATTTAAATTTAATACTATTATTCAAACTCAAACAAAGTACACTGAGATCAGATCGCAGGGCCTAGAACCATAAAATTAGGATGAATATTATATTGTGAAACAGTAAATACTTAAAATGAGTTTGTTTTTTGGTATATAATAATTAAACAAATAAATGAAAACTTTTTATTGTGAACAATTAAAAAGATTTTTTAAATTAAACAGTCCCTTATGAACCATGATTGCGAACACTAATGAAAACAGCCATATTTACAAAATCAAACACAACCAATTAAGAAACTCAAGTCTCTTGTTATATATAATAAAATAATCATAACATCACAAAATTTTTAAAATAAAAAGGTAACAAAGCTGCTTCAACTAATAATTTAAAAAAAAAGTTGTGCTTAACTGAATACAAAACCATAACCATATGTACATAGGATAGTCAATTTTTAAATAGGAACTTAAATAATTTGACATTATTGACTCCTTAAACATATATTACAACTAAAATACTACTTAGTGTGTGTATTTGTATTCACACACTTAGTCTCTCTCATAGTGTCAATCAGCAATAGCTTTTTTTACTAGTGGTTTTAGGTATTTTGTGCACGAAGCAAGTGCAGATTGGTATTTTTACCACAAACCTAACTCAAGAAAGTAGACTGTTATGAGGTTACTCAACTTTTTTTTATGATCAACAAGAGCCGACTATAAATTGACACATATGTATGTAGATATTGATATTATAAAGTCAACTACTCAAACATAATTAACTACAAAACAATCAATAGAGGTAATATATTACAAAAATGGCAATAAACAAATAAGTAGGTCCTATGTTTATTTAATTTGTATTCAGCTCTTAGAACAAGGACATTTCTACATATTTGTTCACTTTGTTCAGAAATAAATCTCTGAAAATCTTTTAGCACTTTTTAATCTCATATTAATTATTTCCAGGAGAGGTTTTAACCTGACCTATACTTATGAGTCAATTATTGAGTACATATTCATTCATGATGTATTAACAACTAATAAGAATATAATCTATCTTAATATTCAATAATAAAAGTTTAATTATTTACAGTTGACTAACTGTATTATAATCTCTCATATAATGTAACTACATATATTTAAATAAAAACAAATAAATAAGTAAAACTTACATATCATATTACATCTTGATTTTTATCAATGTACTTAAACAATTAATAGGTTAATTTTTGTTTTAATCTTAATATATGAATAACTGAAATAAATCATACCTAAAGATACTTATTTCTTTGCAAAAACAATATATTTAAAAATAAATTTGTATCCTATGTATTTAAACTATAAACTATTATATTAATTCATCTATAAAAGAAATTCAATTAAAATAATTGAACTTTATTTTAAAATCACTCTTTTGTAGTTAACTGCAGGTAAAAATATAGCTTTCTACTATATTTTATTAAGTTACCATAACTTTCAATTTCAGTGAATTTATTGACTATGATTTTTTTTCAGTATTCACCTTACCTTAATCCTTAAATCATGGAATAAGAATTTAAAAATAAACTGGTAAATTTAATAAGTACTTATTTTGTATCAATTATTTGAACCAAAAGAAAAATTTCAAAATTCAAATATCTCTTTTTTTTCTCTCTTTCACAAGATATATAATATATCTCTCATTCTAAAGTTTCAAGTTCAAAGCTTTAGTAAAAAATAGTATATCAGCACCTCAGTAAGTTATAAAAAAAATTCTAAATGGTTTAAAAAGAAGACAATTGGCTTTCTAATATATCAGATCCATATATACATACATCAAAACCATTAAAGCTATAAAATTATAAAAACAAAACATACAGGTGCTATATCTAACAGAATGAGTGAGCAAAAAAATATATTTACAAAACTTGTTTATTAACTTGAACAAAAAGAAAGTTTAAAATCTAATTATGTATATTCTCTGGAAGTTAAAAATTCTGAATAACTGTGAGGGCAACTACTAGTTATCTGAAGCCAAATTACATGCTTCAATATTGATCAAACACATTTTAATTTTCAAGATTAACCTTGTCTTTACAAATATATAAAATTAAGCTTTATCATATTATTTTTAAAGAAAATATATTAATTTATTTCAAACTTTCTAAATTTAATTTCTACTCAGTTTATTAAGAATTAAATAATTTTACTTATAAACTTAATACATTTTCAATCCAAGTTAATCATGGAATTATTTTATGGAATGTGGTTGAGGGTTGTGTCCTTTTTTTTATCAAGATTTCATTGAAATTCTAATTCAACATCTGAATCTAATGAATACATAATTTTCAGGAAGACATTTCTCATAAAATTCAATATACTGAGCTCCTATGAGATTGAACGGATAGACATATATATATATATNTATATAGTATATAGTGAAAGTCAGCTGCAAGTAAAATCTACAGCAAATAAAATTTATAATTTAAGGAATTTTTAATAGAGACAACTATTTCAGCTATTTTACACTTTGGATAGGCATTTTCTCTTCTAGATATTAGTAAATGATTTTCTAAGAATAGAACTTGAAATTGTTAAGCATCAACTTTCTCAAAGCTTTAAGAGATGATCAGTAAGGAAAGATTCCTCTGGCTCTCCAATAACTATTGACAGAAGGTCCTTTCAGTCATCAGGGGGTGGACCACTCGGTCCATAGAATATAAGCTCAGGTATCTGTCCTCCTTGCACTCCAGTGCCATTGGTACTCTCTGTAGAGCACTGAAACTGGAAGGTCACACTCCCCACTGTTACCTCTGACATTCCTTCTTGACCAAAGTACGATAGTTCCACCCCATCAAGAACAGCAGATGCTGTGTAGTAAGATTCAGGTTCTATTTGTACTGGATGCTCGAAGTAGACTGGGAAAGTGTTGGATGAACCATCTGAGAAGAACTTTATGTTGTTTTCAGCAAGGACTCTTCCGAGACGCTTTAGTTCAATTTTAACTGAGTAATCAGCAGCACCATTAGACGAACCATATAGTCCAAAACCAACCATAAATATCCTTTTATCCACAGAAAATTGAATAGAGTCACATCTGCCTCTGTAACGCCATTGATTACTCCTGTAGGCACATGACTGAAATCTGTGACAGACCTGTGAAACATATTTTTAATTAATAATTAAAATTATTCACATTACCCATGGTTTTATCCAGAATTTATTTATTTAAATAAATCTGTCTTTTTTCTCAAGACATTTGAAGTTAAATATTCACTGATTTGTCTTCAAGATAAGATACTGAGTCAGTAAATTTATTCTTTTCTAAGCGGCTAGTATGTTTGTGAAGTATTTAAATGAAGGGATAGTTGTTTGTGATATTGAGTCAATGCCTGATTAGGTGATTGTGACTATTTCTCATTTATTCACACACCTGTGATTTTCCCACATTTTTTCTTTTCAATATTTTGATTTTCTATACGGTTATATGGTTTACTTTTTAAGATGAACAAACACACTAAAAAAACCATGGTAGGTTGGATAGGTACTGGGATACATCCCGATTCCCCAGTCCTTTTTCTGAAATTTTAGTTAAAAAGTTCTTTACCCCTAGGTATGAAAAAGGATGACCCCTCCCTCCCTCAATTGATGAGATCTGTCAGTCTAAAGATGACAAACTCATCATGTAAGAACAAAGAAATTAGCAAAGCTATGCATAAACATTTTTATTTAATTACAATTACTCTTTTGGCATGAATTTCTAACTCTAAAATATTAATTTAAGAATTTTCATACGGTTTTCAAGAATCATCGGGACTATGATACCACTTAAAAAGTGTCAGAGGAATGATGATAATACATACTGGTAAATAATTTGTGAAAGTATTAGCAATTGGTTGGCTTCAAGGAATGAACTATTTTTGGTTTGTTTATTGGGGATTTATGGCGCTCAACTGCAGAGGTTATCAGCGCCCTACTATTTTTGGTTAAAGAAAGTACACTAACCCTAGATACTTTTTGGAAACATGGGACAATTTGTATTGATTTAGTAAATCTCATCTATATATTCTTAAATAATCAACGATACCATATAACTTAATACTAAAATCAGAATTTTGATTTTAATAGTTATTTCTAATTGAGTCTTGTTTCTAACAAGAGTAACAAATAAAATTTCCTGATTTCTAAAAGAAATGTAGGACTTCTTTCTCAATTATTAATTATTTCAGGGGACAAATAAACACAAAAAAATTTTTCAATAATTTTAGAGGATCTTCTTAATTTTAATACTATAATTAAAATTTTTAGAATTAATGATTATGTATATGCATTACAGAAGAAAAATAGTAATATTACTTATGATTTCATTGCAATAGTTGTTTAAAAATAATAATGAATAAACTTTAAAGTGAAACTAATAAGAAGGGAATGTTTATGCATGCACACACACAAAGCAAATGCCAATCATATGATAAGAGGAGTAAATTATACTGACCTGAGCCTTAAGACCTGCTCTGGGCTTGACAGGGAAACTGAGGGTGGGTTTGTTAAGGGCAGTAAAATGTAGAAAGATATCAATAGTCTCCTCCTGGGTGAGGAGGCCTGCTTGTGCGGGCCCATTGGCAAACTCATCTAGGCTCATAGTTGGAATGCGGACAAGATGTAGAGAATCCCCAAGAACAGCTCTACAATTACTAGCTGTAGGCTCTAGCTCCCGTCTTCCACATTCGGCCCCTGCCCAAGCAACTGCTGCTTCAAAAAGATGTGTCTCTTTGCAATTTAGTGTCTCCCGGGAAAGTACCCACCCAAGGGTTGTTGCATCAATATCACAGAAACCTTCTGAATGGAGGGCCATTTCTGCCTGAAAACATGAATAAAAAATAACTGCATTAGTTATACAGTAAAAAGGCATCTAGTTTTAGAATATTAATTATATTTATAATTATTTAAGGTAAAATTTATAATTTGGGAATTGTCTTTCCAAAAAGATTTACCAAGAAATACTTAAATTACAATTATTAAAGTTGACAATTGTCTGAAAAGTTCCACTAATTTATTACGTACAATAAGCAATGTGAAACAACATTTAGAAAGTGTTTTTTTTTGTTTTTTTTTAAATCATTTTAAATTTTTCAGGTATGATAAATTTAAATTTAAACTTTAACAATGAAGATATGTTAGACATACTTAATAAACATACATTCTCACTCATCTGGCATAATGATTCTTATCAAGCAAGTCTTATTAAAGCTTTAAAGAATTAAAATAAATGGATTATCACTTTTTAAAAAAATTTAAAACATAAATTTAGAGAATATATAATTCGTGCTAACAATGATGATGATATATGTACAGAAACTATCATATTATGTTTGCCATAAGTTTTTAAATTAAAACTTAATATAAGCCTCAGAGTTATATGAGGCTTAGAATCCATATTTCATTGGTTTTAAGGATATCCTGCAGGTTTTAATAATAGATAGTTTGTGTGTCCAGTCCAGCCTAACTTTAATAGTGTCAAAGGAAAATAATTTTTGGCTATGCTTGGCCTAAAATTGATATGTGCATCTATCCCAAAAAAGGTCAAAGGAAAACTGGACCTCATTCTTTATGAATGCAGACCCTTTCAAAATTTACCAACTGGAATGAAGTCTTCAGTTTATATGAACATTTTTAGCTGTTTTAAACTAATAATTGTCTTATTTATTCTAAAGGTACATCTTCCTTTATTTGGCCATTTAAATTTACTAGGATGAAAAACAGTATGATCAATTTTTTTCAGTCAATTAGACCTAACTTATGGTTCCTAATTGTTGGGGGCAACTGAGACTGTTCTCCTGATTTTTTGGGACCATACATAGTTATCATTTAACTAACCATAGGCTTAGAAAGAATCAGGTTTCTCTCCTCTAAAGAAGGATCTCACAAATTCAGTATAAGATAGAGAGGCTACCTTATTGGCCAGTACTCTTAACATTCATAAAAGGTTGCATCTACATCAAATTATACAAATTGAATTGTGAAAAATTTCCTCCAATGAATATTAATGAATTAACAACCCTTACAATCCATATTTACATGTTTACATTTAATATGCAATTACATACATTTAAATCAAAACTGTTTGATAATTTGTAAATTTTTTTTTTTTTTTTTTTTAAATCTGCGACAGTGCTATTTTAAGTTTTATGTGATCTCGTTTCATTCAAGCCTGTTACTTATTGTGTGACAAGTTTTGTTAATAATCTATTATCAGATTTTTCTCTAGTAGTGTAGGGGAAACGACTATTAGGATTTTTCTAACTTAGGTTTGCTCCCCATTGGGAGTTAAGTTAGAAAAAGATGAGGCTCATATGAATAAATGAATGGGGAAAAGTAAATCTCACAAAAATTTTCCTGACAAGAAATATCAAATTAATTTTTTGTCCCTCTAAATTTTTTTAAAGTTTATCAGTGAGTGCTTTTAACTGATACATATATTTAAATTATTATCCAAGACTCAAAAACCAATTCTCTTTCATTATTATTTTGAATAATATTTTATTATGAAGTAGTTAAAATTTTCCATATTTGTTATAATTTATTTATTAACCTGCCTTTGACATTTGGGCACCTATTTTAAAGTATGCATTACTTTGTCTTCAAGTAGGTATACAGACAAGTTATAAAGAAAAATCTTGTAGAGATACAATAGATCAGAAAAAACAATTTTTTTTCTATCAAAATTTAAAAGAAGTATTAATTATAAATTTTAATCAAGAAAACTTAATCACAAAAACTTTCTGTTATTATAAACAAAAAAGTATAAATTACATAGCCTAAACAGGTACTAGATCAAATTCAAATCAATAGTAGTGAGAAACCCTAAAATATTTATTTCATGGGGATAAAATAGCTTTTACATGCTAACCTACTTTTGAGAGAAAAAAAAAAACCTACAGAATTTAAAACAACATAATTAAAAGTGTCAAATTGAACATAAGCATATAAAAATGAATTGTCCTCTCAGTAAATTTAGATTTTATATTCTAGTTTCATTGTCCACTGAGAAATAAGTATCAAACAAATTCCATTTAAAAAGTTATGAGACTTACACACAAAAAAAAAAGGTTCAATGGTTCACATTATAGACCAGAATGGTAGTTCTTTC
The DNA here is from genome assembly GCA_000696205.2 of Oncopeltus fasciatus. NCBI lineage: Eukaryota > Metazoa > Arthropoda > Insecta > Hemiptera > Lygaeidae > Oncopeltus > Oncopeltus fasciatus. The sequence continues at coordinate 176,845 of KZ807314.1, read as the reverse complement.
TTTAAAAAAAAATCTAATCATTTTTTTCTTAATAAGATTAAATATAGAGTAGTGAAATGGATTAATAACTTTTTAAAAATGAAATTCACATTTATTTCCTGCTGTATTTTCACAAAAACAAAATTTTCCCACTAATACATTATCATGCAAAAACAAAACTTTTTTTGTGCTGTATTGGAAAAAAAAAAAAATAAAAAAAAAAGCATTCCAAGTAAGATTTGTCACAAATAAAATCATTAAAACACTCAAAAATAATACATTTAGAACATTTAGTAATTTATAGAAATAAATGAAATGCAACTGATTCCATATACATTTGAAGTTTCCTCAAAATGCATAAAGAGCTTTAAATTACAACAATTTACATGCAACATTTAATTTTAAAGCATTGTAATAATAATAAATTAAAGGGAAAAAAGAATGAAAAAAAATGAAGCCTTTAATTATTCTTATTTTTTAATGTAAGAAAATCCCATGCAATTCCTTTTGTAAACATTTATTATTGTTTCACTACCACTTTCTAATGCATTTTAGTATTCTTGGTCTAACATCAAATAAAAATGGGATATTTATTGTTGTAATGTGGATCAAGGGGTTCCAAAACAGTAAAAAAAATATTTCCTTCTAATAAATCCTTTTTTCTTGAATTTCTCTGAAATACTGAGAAATAATTAATTACTTATAACAAGTAGTACATAGGTTAAATTTTTTAATTAAAGAGCTAGGTTCATGTTTAATATATTAAAAAAACAAATATTCATGATTGCTATTTAAAACCAAATTCCTCAGTGTACTACCTATTTAATCAACTGGGTTTGCATTTAAGTTTATAGCCATTTTAACAGTAGCAAGGAATGAAAAAAAAATTTTTTTTTAACTGAAGTGTATTTTTTTTTTTCCTTTATAGGTAAGATTATAAATGTCCAAGATTCTAGCCTAATTATTCACGTGGAAAAAATTATAAGGAAGTACTGTTTTGGACCTCCGCTATAAAGTGATCATTCAGGTAGATTACGAGTACAAAGCATACACATCTATTAATAACAAAAATGATCCATACACCAATAAATTTTAAAAAAAAATGAATGTGTAGTAAAAAGTAACAACAAAAATTTATGTGGGGAATACCCACCTGAATGTCCTTCACATCCAAGAAGCAATCAGCTCTTTATGCATTAATTTGGAATATCCACCGATCATTCTTTAATTGTCTTTTATAACATTAAATAGGAAAAAAATTTAGTGTCATTTGTTTTCAGATCTAAAATAAAAAGGACAGCTACCGAGGTTCATGAAATTATATAAATTCATTTTATTTATGTTTTATTTAAATAACATTGATAATTTGAAATGACAATAGTGATTTAGAAATAAAATTAACAATATTCGATGAAGTATTAAAAACTACACACAAACAACCACATGTAGGACAATAAGCATTTCTAAACATTTATCACATTTAAAAAAAATTAAATATCACATTAAATTTTCTTAGTTTTATTATCAGTCTATAAACACATTTTTACATGAAAATAATAGAAAAAACCTAACACGCAGCTTTCTTATTTGAGATCAGATTACTATGGATATGTGTACCACATAACAATAAAACAAATTCACTATTAAACAAAGAATACATAAATTGATTTCATAGATTAAAAATAACATCAAAATTGATTGCTTTCTGGATGTCATCCATACTGGCTTTTAACTCCTAATAATTTTGAAATTAATACATAAAAAATTACATTGCCATATTTCTTTTTCTTTAAATTCTTCACTTTAAAAGTTAAAAAAACATTTGTTAAATTACGAGAAAATAGGATGGCTATACTAAATTATTTGAACTGTGGAATAGTTCTTGGAGCAAAAATAAGCAAGGATATTCCATAAATAACGTAATATTCAGTTAGGGACAGTACAAAAGACTAATTCACGAACATTTCTTTTCTTTCAAAATCTACCCTCTATCTCAAAGTAATGTATAAATGCCAAAAAGCCACATGGAGCTGTATAGTCTAAGCAGGTTTCTAATGTTTCATTAAATATGGATAACATAAATAAGAGTAAATGAGGAAATTGAATTTAAAAGCAGGAAATAACAATGAGAGTGATAGGTATGGCCATAAAGTTTGCTCTAAACTTGGCGGGAAGGAAGATTGGGGAAGTACTCACCAATCATAGTTACACTCATAAATTTCTCTTTTGATAAGCATTTATTGTAAAAGTTATATAGAACAAAAACTTCAGAAAATTAGATTAAGATTTCAAACTTATAATTTGTAATTTTTTTTGTAAGTCAAATAAAAACAAGACATTATAATTATAAATTTTTCCATCCATTTAAAACCTCACTTTTCCTCATCCAGTCAAAAATTAATTCTTTTAGGAGTTTGCAATAAAAAATCTAAATATTGAAATAGCTTTCTATATTTTAAAAATAAAAGTGCTCATCCAAGACTAAAAATTACATTTCCATATATTTTCTCTAAATATAATTTTTTTTAAATGCTGATAACTAGGATTTTAAAACGTTCTCCCTCTAAACCCTACCCAAACAATTTCAGCCATATACAAACTCACCGTTTTGTGTGTGTGTGTGTGTGTGTATATATATAGGAATGGTTTGATTTCTCTTTGGGAAATATTCTAATAAATATAAATTGTTCTAAAAGTGATAAAACATTTATGACATTTTTAACAGGGCATTTTTAATGACAGATTAGGTTAAAAAACAAAACAAATGGAGAGTTTATTGACCATGGAGATTATTAGAAGAGATTTTGTTGGGATTAGGTTGTGATAAACAAATAATTTTAAAAGCCAGTTTTCTCCATGGAGTACCTCTTTTTCTTTGACCACTTTTGTCATACTACAATATCAAGTTTCTCAAGTGCTCTTAGGGAAGATATCACTTTACAGAAAGGTGAATACATCACTGATACTGCCATCAGTCTGGAATGATGATAATACTGTCCACCAAGATCCCCACACCTAGTTTATTTTAGATAGAGCCTTTCTTACAATCAATTATTTTTATATCATAATAATAAAAAAAATTGCTACTAGAAAAACTAATTTTAGTGCATTACTTCAAATGCATGCGCTGCTCCAAAATGCATGTGAAATTAGTAATTAATTTGAAAAAATCACTCACTTTGAATGTAATTTAAAATAGCAAAAAATACTTATAAATCTTTATTTTTTATTCCAAGTTATCGTAATTTCATAACGAATTAATAAAAACACACTACCACACTACATCCTTTTATAAAAAAGAAAAATTAAAAGCTATCATTTAATAAGAACTATTATGAAAAAATAAAATAAAAAAAGCAGACAACATCACTAGGCCATGAAATAATACAAAATTTAATGAATCAGCTGAGCTACTAAGAGAATTGTCAGTATGGATGCCATGCCAAACGCCAGATATAATAGGATAACACCAGAACAAGTCAACTGTCAAGTTGCTTTTGAAATAATAAGCTAAAAAATAGTAAGACAATTTTTGCCATTGCGTCTATCTATTACAGATATTTAAATGAAAATTTGCATCTAGCTACTAGAACTTAAATTAATATAATAGTGGATAAACTAAAATCTATTAACTATTTTATTCTGCTGGTATCTTTGATGAGAAGATAGGACTAAAAAAGCTTCTCACAAGGCATCTCTTATAAGTAAAGAAATCAACTTTCAGCAAGTACAACATATCATTGCTTCATTAAAAAAAAATAAAACTAGTGAGTTTGTATGGAGCCTGCAATTATAAAATATAAGTACTGTGAGAAGAGTTTTTAGTTAAACATGATTGAAATACCATTCAATTTTATCAAGAGGATTGTAGATGGTAGTAAAAAATAATCCCCTTTGATGAACTAAGCTCAGCTTTCACATTTTAAAACTCATATAATATTTCCTTTTTATATCATAGCATATGATTCTAAAAAAAGATAACGACATTCTTCATTAAAAAAATTATTACCTTCTTCTGACTATGAACTTCATTAATAAATTTATATGAGGTTTTCAATTAGAGACAGGATGTGTTCGAAGTTTAGAGTAGGAAAGTTATTTCCTGAAAATACTGCACTTTTATAACATTTTCCAGTATATTCAGGTACACAATACGGAATTAACACACCCCTATCAAAAAGTTCATAATGTTTGAGAAAACTTTTTCAAAATGATTCCTTTAATTATAACAAGATATAAACCTAATTCAATATCAAAATTGGCATTTGGAAATTTCTGCGAACTCAACAAAAGAGAAAAACACTAAAAAGACAAAGCCTTTTAGATAAACCACAAGATACCTGAATATTTTTCATTTGAACTTGAAGTAAAAATTACAAAGTTTACAATTTAGTTGGCAGCTTGAGTAAGATCTCTCTTTAAATTAATATTGTGAGATTGCCGTGAAAATAAAATAAAATATATTTGTAACCTTTTGTGAGGGAGAAGATTTATTCTTATAAAATAATCAAATAAATAGCTTTTTTTTTAAAAAAAATTACTCTGAAGACCAGAACAAAGTAAGAAAAAAATTCAATCACATTTTATTCATCAATGGGCACTCCTTTGGAAAATAGAAAATTCTTTAAAAGCAAATAATTATTTGACTATAAATAATGAACCGTCTTTATTTAAAATTCAGTTAACTTTCGATACAAGGTTTAACAACATTTTAAAAATGTAAAATCTATTTTCTCAATAAAACACAAATTTTAATAGTCACAATTAAAATTTATGGCACACATGAGTAGTAAAAGTCTAATGTTCTCTTAAAGTTAAGTCTAACCAAACATTTCTCACATTAAAACAGTTGCAAATCAACAATAATAAATAGGAAATGGTTGATGTACCTTTTTATATGGAAATAGATGTACCTTTCATATCAGAAAGTAAATAAAATTTCAGTGGAAACAGCTGAAAATTTATATCACTTTTCCAAATCCAAAGATTGTTCTATCAATATCATCACCAAATTGTGCATTATTTAAGTTATTGTCTGTTTACTAAGATAAATTCCGGATGTGATGTGGACTGACCTGTGCATCTATAACCTCCCAACACCTTTGCATTAAGTCAGGCTCCTCAAATAACCTAGACTGGGAGAGAAGAAGGCAGGCATTTTTTGCAGTAAGCGAAGTCTCAAGATAAGCAACACAAGCTTTCGCCAAATGAGGAACTATATATTTTTTGGCTACATATAGAGTGGCAAGGACAGTGTCGGCCTCTAATGATATTTCATCACAGTATAAATATCTGAAAAATTACAAAAAAACTTCAATAAAATAAACTATACTGCTTATAATATCAAATAATTGAAAATTAGAGAGGATATTAAATACACTTTTAATTAGAAAGTTTTAATTTAAAATACAATTTATCGTGTTAATTTCCTTATTAATAAAATAAAGAATGTTTTCAACTTTTGCAAATCATATTTTGTTTTATTTTCAGGAGTATACCAGGTATGCAAGTTTAAAATGTCGTTTATTTCTTAAAATATATACACAGTAATTTAAAAAAAAGTATAATATATTTTATTCAAAGTACTGGCCCTCGCTTTCTACACATTTTGTCCATCTCTCGGGCAATATATGGATACCATTCCAAAAGAATGCTTCATCTTTATTTGAAATCCATTCATCGAGCCATTTTCGTACGTTTTCGAAATTGTTGAAGTGTTGCTCCGCCAATGAGTGTCCCATCGATGAGAAGAGGTGATAATCAGAAGGCGCCAGGTCAGGTGAATACGGCGGGTGGGGTAGGAGTTCCCAACCAAGCGAAGAAATCGTTTCCTTAGTCAATCTGGCTGAATGTGCAGGAGCGTTATCATGCTGAAGAATGACTTTGGCGTGCCTGTGAGCCCATTCTGGGCGTTTTTCGATCAATGCGTGACTCAAATTGATCATTTGTTGTCGGTAGCGCTCGGTATTGACTGTTTCGCCGGGCTTGAGAAGCTCGTAGTCGATTTGGTCGATTTTCTCGTTTTTGATCAGTAACATCAAAATCACCACGTTTGAAACGTTGAAACCAACGTTCACATGTCTTGACGGTTGGAGCAAGATCGCCATAAGTCTCAACAAAAATTCGATGACATTCAGATGCCTTTTTCTTTTGATTAAATAAGAAAATCATGACATGCCGCAAATGCTCTTTATTTGGCTTAAAATTAGACATTTTTAACACCAAAGAAAGGTATGATACGTCCACGTAAACGACTTAAAAACAACTGACTTTTGTAAACAAATGACTAACAAATAAAATAGCGTTTAGAGATAAGCAAATCCTTCAATAGGCTAAGAGCGCATTCTATTGGAATTAAAAGGACATTTTAAACTTGCATACCTGGTAAATGCCTATTAATGTTACAAAAAGTATATTCATGCTTAAAACAAGCTACATCAAACTTTATATTCAATAAATTTAGTTTAACTTACTTGAGCATAGTCAAAAATGCCGAAGGTTCAACATCTGGAACTTCGATTTCTTCCTTTGCTTCAGCTAATCCCCCATAGAACATAGCAAAAAATACTGAACTTCCTGTCGCTAGTACATACTTGTGAGCAGGTATGCTCTGAGTGTGACCTAAAAAGGATGACAGATTTATTTATACACATTTTGATCAAATTTTTTAAGTTCCAAGAAAATATATGATTATTCATATTGTTTTCAAAATACCTGGGGCACCAACAATAAATGTAATGTCTGCCATGAGTTCATTATTGAACATGGCAGCATTCCTTTCCCTCACTGTGGCTTTCGTTGCTTGCCAGTTTTGTTCCATTGTGCTTACACCAGCAGGTGATGATGTCAGAGTAAAAGTAGTTGTTGAGGATGCAGGATTGGGAGAAGCTAAAGGGGACACTGGTGCTGACGCAGGTTGAGTTATCATGGCTTCTCTCTGTGATATACCTTCTTGTGGAGGAGAGGAAAGCCCGTTGTTCAGACTTTCAACTACAAGAGAAAAAATTGTTTCAGTAAGGATGAACACAAATCACTGAATTTATATAAAATAAAATAATACAGGAAAATATCAGTTAGAAAATAGTTTATGAGCTCCATTTTAGTATCCACTACTCACAAGTTAAATAAATGAAAACCAAAAGACTTATTTTATATTTGAAGGACTAGAACTTGTTCCCTGATTTACTTGTAATAGTAGCATTCCCCAAAGTGATATTTTTATGTATCTCAGATGGATCTTTTATTGTCCTAACATTTTTCAATACTAAGTTTCTTCTAGTAAGTATCTATGTATATGTATATAAATTCGATTGGAACAATAATGCAAGGCCCTGCAATCACTACATTCCTCAATCTATATTATTTCTCATTTTCCAGTAATGTTATAGTTAGCTTGTAATCATTTCCTTTAAAGTATTTTCACTTGAGCACAATGTCTTCCGATAAATAACTACATTTATAATTATATTTGAAATATTCTAGAATATTAATATGCCGGGTTAAATTCCTTAATTGTTTGGGGGGAAAAAAATAGTTAAAAGGTTTGTTACTTTATTTCATTAATAACATAAAATCTCTTTATTTTTTTTGTTGTTTTTTTTTGTGACAATTCTGAAACAAGTTCATAAAATACTGAGTTAGAGGCCAGGAGAACAAAACAGCTAATGTTGTATAGTCGGAAAGGAGCCATATGATAAAGGCTCTGTAATGTTCTGGGGCGGCATCTCATGGGACACTTGCATAAGATAGTTCCTTTTCATGGGGCCTCTTGACTTCACCAATTTATTGGTGAAAATACATTGCTTATTCAAGGCAATCCAACACCATATATTGCCAGAATTGTAAGGGAGTACCTAAAAGAGGTTAATACTGAAACATTGTTGTAACCACGAGGAGTCCTGACCTAAATTGCATCAAAAACTTAAAAAGAATTTTTCGAGTCAAGAAACAAGCTCTATCAAACCTCAGAGAGAGCTTGAGATTACTGTTTTGGATGAATGGAAAAGAATACCTCAAGAGGCCATTCAGGACTTTATCAGAAACATGCCTAGATTTTTGGAGTCTGTCATTTGTTCAATATGTGGCAACACATTGCTTGTGAGCAACATTAGAGCTAAGAATATCAACTTAATTTGAAAAAAGTTAAAATTTCGGTTCAGTTAGACTGATCTACCTTCACCGAACCCCACTAAAATAACATCTACTAATAATCTCTTATGTCAAAACTCTACATTTGAATTGTTATCTATGGAATGTCTCATTCTCTTAAGACAGACCAATATTAATGTTCTAATGCTAAATATAATCCTTCAAGTTGACCAACAAAATGCAAAATTGATTTGATTTAATCTATTGATTAGAAAATGTCTTATGTTACTACAACAAAATTTTCTAATTATTAGTAATATTGTTTTAAATTTACTATTTTAAAACCCATATGCATGTACCTATTTAGTAGTAAACAGAAAATAACTAAATCAACAATGAATGTGTGTCATAATTATAAAGTATTTTCGTCATTTCAATAAATTTAACATTAACCCCGTGAATTAATCTTGCTATATTAGTGTGTGTACTTAAAAATAACAAAAATACCAATATTTAGATTTTATCATTTATTTAATTTTAGCTAGAAAAATACTTTGCTGATTTATTTTATTATAAAAAATGACTGGAGGACACAAATAAACCCTCTCTTAAAAACTGATTTTATTATTTTTTTTAATAAATGCTTCATTCTTAAAGTGTACACTTTAATCGTACATATTTAGTGTTTCTGAAGCAATACATAACTTAGAAATACTAGAAACATTATTATATCTTGGCGATCAATAACAGCTCAAGTACTCACCATTTACCCATTGATTTGACTGAGAAACCGTTAAATCTTGAATTCTTTTGCTAGGTTTTGTGGATGATATTTTAGAGTAAAGATTTGACATCGCCATAATGTTTGATAACTAAAGTTACAATCACAGTATATAATTTTTATCAGTCAGTATCAGTGGAAGGACGCCATTACTACTATGAAAATGCTTCACTGCCATCAAAATAGTCAATATTTGTTGACAAAACAAATACCTTTAAGCATTAACTAATTTTGCTAATAAAGTTGTTTTTTTAATGTGTTGAGTTGAAATTGATATTCTGAATTTAGGATTGGGCGAGTCGTTTGTAGAATTTCCTGCTTTTTTTTCCCCCCGAGTTATTATGAAAGAAGACAGACAGCTATAAACTCAGCTTATGACATCATACTTCACATTTTCTAAGTCTACGAACAATAGTTGTTGTTTTTTTTGTGTGTGTTCGCTAAACTGTTTCTCCCACCTATTCTTATTTACTATAAATATCGCAGCTGCGTTATTATAAAAGTTAGACCAAAATTTATAATATCTATTGTTATAATTAATGTTGCAAAAAAGTTTCATAATAACATTAATAAGATCAGATTGCCAATTGTCCGCACAATTCACTTTATTTTATATCAAGCGTTTACAAAATCAAAGGCCTCGTCTTCGGAGCTCAGACATTTTGTTCATAGAGTGCTGATGTTCGAATCCCCTTGGTCTATACTCAGTAGGTATATGTATTTATGCTGAGATATGAACTTATGGAATTAATACATATAGCATGGAATTGTTATAATACTGTGGTTCATATTCTCACGCTAGTTGATGATATAATATATTTAGTTTTGTTTATGTATTTATTGCTTGTTGTTGGTGCAGGTTTTACGAACCTTTATTAGCGTTCTGGAAATATCGACCTAACCCTGGCATATACGAACCCCATTAGCTAATAAATCATCTTAATAGAAGGCTTCCTCTCGCCATGCTCCAGATGTCTTTCTGTTTCCATGCATTCTCTATAAATAAATCCACTCTATATTCTATACTCTTTATATATTTTTCTTAATTTGATGATTTTATTGTTGTTTTACTTTGTTTTTTTTTTATTATTCAAAGTCAAAGGGCATTCCATTCACAATTAATATGCTGTCCCTTATTTTTTCTATAGTGAACTTGATTACAGCCTGTTTTGTTGTTGTTAAAATTTTTATTGAATTCCAATTATTTAAATTGAAATATAAACTACACGCAATAGAAACACAAAAGAAATGTTCCCAAGGTCTATGGAGTTTGGAAATAAGGAGGTTACAAATAGGTTTAATGGCTTGGATCTCTTCATGATGTTTTCTACGGACATTTCTTCTTCTGGGAGTGTCACGACTTAGCTGTAAATTTAGGGGTCATTGAGGGAAAGGGTGAATGGTGTTTCAGTAAAGTTTTTAAAGGAATCTAAAAGAAAGTTTGATTTCATATTGTCATCAAAGGTACAATAGTTATAAGATAGACAAGCTGATAGAGAAGAGGTTTCAGGAGATAGAAGAGCATAGAATGTGTGGTTTGAGGCGGTTTTCTGATATAGCTATAAGGAAGTAAAGGTTATCTTGGTCGCAATTGATATAATTCAGGATTATGAGTGATAAGGNACTCTTAATAGGCTAGTAACTCCTAATATTATAATAACTCTTTAAAGAGTAGTAACTCCTAATATTATAACTCTTAATAGGGTAGTAAATACGTATTATGATAACTCCTAATAGGTTAGTAACTCCTAATATTATAATAACTCCTAATAGGTTAGTAACTTCTACTATTATAACTCCTAATAGGGTAGTAAATCCGTTTTATTATAACTCCTAATAGGGTAGTAAATCCGTTTTATGATAACTCCTAATAGGTTAGTAACTCCTAATATTATAATAACTCATAGTAAGGTAGTAACCTACCCTATTAGGAGTTATTGCTCGAGGATTGTTACGACTCCAAGGTTCAATTTTTCCTAATGAGTTAAACTGCCTCAGGTTACTGTTATTCTTTATAAACTCAAAATAAAATTATCTTATTTGATAATAAACTTTCAGTAATTACCATGATTTTATTATGTGTTTAAACTAATGATTTTAAAACGATACTTTCGACCGATATTTAAAAAAAAAAAAAAAAAAAAAAAACTTATAAAGTCAGACCATTGCCATCTCTCTGACAATCCGGTCACCATCTTTTGTTTTTTCAACTGTTTCAGTCTTATCCCTATGTCTCTTCTCTTGAGGAAAAATCATTGTCTCGGATTAAAAATAGAAAAATTATTTTAATCCATACAAAAATTATTATTTAATTAATAATAAAAAAATGTCATAGTTTACTTGCATTTTTGACAGATATGATAACAAACTCCCTATACTGGGATTAGTTCTGTTCCACCGTTCACAGCTATATTTAGAACGATGAGAACTTACTAAAACTTAAGCATTCTTTTATTAAAAGCTTTTACTCTGGTTATTACGAAAATTAGTATCTCTACACATATATAAACTACCGTGTACATGTATGTGCGTGCTTGTTGCTAATGACTATTTGTTTTATTCTCAATTTCCTAAAAGAAAGAAGTCACTATTTACCTGTCTTGTCTTTATAATTGCATTTTAAAGCCTGAATAATGTATCTTTTTCTCTGAATACTAAGAATCTATCTCCTCACATTTTTTCAACGGTTCATCATTCGCCTCACACACATTCGTCGTAATTCATTATTACTTTTTTTTTCTTTTAAGGGTTTAAAAACTCAATATGATAAATTAATTGAATAGATTATCTCATAACTATGAGGGACCCATTATACATTAATGGGTTGTTAACTCTTTTCTTATAAATATTTATTGCTTATTTATAAATAATAAATATTTGAAAGAAATGGTGAATATATATATATTACTAGAACTTAA
>KZ807314.1:82778-101210 GCA_000696205.2 Oncopeltus fasciatus | reverse complement strand
ATATTATATATGTGTGTGTATAATATATACGTGTGTGTGTGTGTGTGTGTGTCAAAGCTCTTCAAGCCACCATTTTCAGTTTTTCTTAATGAAATTCGACATGTAACTGGCTGTTAATTCATAACATAAGGCAAAGTACATGATTAAGAAGTAATAGGACCAATAAGATGTTTTCTGGATGTAGCTCGATGTAACTGCTATTTAATTTATAGCAATTAAACTCAACCTAGGTTTGTTTATTAATAATTTAAGTATTAGATGTAGGCGTTAGAAAGCGAAAAAATCCCAACTACGAAATGAAATGAGGTACAAGTTATATGGAAGGAGGTTTGCAGTGTGCTTAATCTTAGTAGGGAGCAATTTCATGGCTCTATTGCTGATGTAATGTATATTTTTACTATGTTTTAATATTAACTAAAATTCTACATCTGTTTCAGCAGAAGGGTAGAATTGAGCTCTATTGGATGAAATTCAGGCAGATATGCCATATTTCTTATTTATCAATAACCTAATAAGGTTATCAAGAACACAAAGAATTATTATTAACGGGTCAAAAAATTTGTATGATTTCACTATACTCCTAGGAGAGTCACCCAGTCATTTAAAGGAAACTGGCAGATTAGAATATATATAAAATATCAGGAGGAAGAGAGATTATTGTGTACATAGAAAAGAAAAAATTACAGTGAGTAAGATTTTCGTGAAGACTCCTCGCCCTTCGTCAGTGGGCTGATGTGGCAATACTCTCTTCACTCTTCCTAGATGAAGGGCGAGAAATCTCCCCGAAAATTTTATACAACGGTTAATTGACAGTTCCGTGGGAGGGCTACAGATCAGTATCCTACTCAAAGCTTCCTTTATCTGTTACAAGAAGAGTAGCCGTGACACACTACTCACACTTGAGAGGGGTGTGATAGGAAGCACGGTATTGAAGTACTGATGAAGTACTGATGGAAGCTATATAACTGTCGCGACTTCTATCTGTTCCTTCGGTATCCAGTATCGAGTCTTGGGGAGGAGGATTGGGTGGACGCGAAGGTAAATCTCAGCTGATATTTAACAGTTTCTACTGAAGGAAATCAAACGTTTCACGTTGAAGACAAGTTAGTAATATGATGCAAATTTTGAATAATAATCTCTTCTATTCCTCACTGATTCTACCTTAGAGAAGCTAAAATTTAGCTCGTTAAAATTTTAACTATATGTGTATATATAAATAAAAATTTCGGACGTTAGAGGTCATATAAACAAATTTATGTCTCTATGCGCTCTAAAGTCCGAAATTAAAAAAAAATAAAAAGCCAAATTCGTTATGTTGGATGGGTTCGTTAATGACTAAAATCTGGCAGGAGAGGGAGAGGATTGAGATTGACCAATATGATAGACAGAGGAATCAATAATAACAAAAAGTAATAATATCAAACATAAGGAATTAAACGACATTTTTGAAAATTTTCATACCATCTATACGTTAAATGTTTGTTAATTTTGGAGNAACCTAAAGGATTTATTTATTTGCAAATTACGATCACTTAGACTTAGCGAGAAGAAATCGTTTGTGAAATTCGGGCCATCGCATTACTTATCCCATTCAAGGGAGAAACTCTCAAGAGAGGGCCATTGTTAGAAAGACAATAGCCAAAGAAAATATCTTTCCTTCTGCACTTCTCCCATACTTGTAAGTCGGCTCTCAGTTGTGGGGATTGCTGTGAGGAGCAACAGTTGCTCAACTACATCGGTGCAGAGGACTGCATTTGGGAGCCAGGGATTTCCCATTCCGGATCCTACGTCACAAATGCATATTTCACTGTAAATCTTTGGGCACTCATACGCTCAAACAATCATATACATTATTTAAAAAATATCTGTCATTCGGGAGTAAAATAAGCTAAGCACATTTCCCTTGTTTTATTAGAAATAAACATAAGATGGCTTGTTTGGTCATGAGCCTTAAAGTTAAGGTCATTTTACGCTGACTCTAGAATCTTCGGCAAGGAAAGGAAGGGAAATCTTATTTTCTTAGTTTCTTAATACCAATTATAACGAAGATATTTCGATTATAAATTTAATTTTTCGTCTAAACTCCCCCTCTTAGTCGATTCAAATACTTATGAATTTATTCAGTAGTTTGTATTGATTAAAATTATATAGAATGTAAGCATTAGAAAATAATTTTTTAAACGTATTGTTTTCTATAAATATTTTCGTAATTCTAAAAATAAAACCATATTATCGATTTTCAGTTGTTTTTTTTTTCTTCTAAACTACCCATCCTTTTCAGTGGATTTCAGCTATTAATTAGCTAATCTATCAATTGTGCGTGCGTGCGTGCGTGCGTGCGTGCGTGCATGCGTGCGTGCGTGCGTGTGTGTGTGTTTATATATTGGGAGGTGAAAGAGAAGAGGAACGCCAAACTGATAAATCTTCAATATCATCGTTAGTGTTAAAGATACGAAAATTTTGAAACATAACAGGTGTAAAGTATAAATTTCTAAAAATTGTATTCAATAACATTTTAATGAAAAATGTATATTGAAGAAAATACTTAATAATGTAATTTCGAGTGTTGGGCGAACCCTCTTATTGTTTCAATATAAGAAACCAAATTCGGCATTAAATTTCAAACCCTTAAAATAATTTTGATGGTGGAAAGGAGGTGGTTCAGGAAAAGACCAAATTTTGTAATTATATTATCGTTACTGTTATTTGAGTTATTGAGAATGTGTATTATAAGTGAGTATTTTTCTAATCTTTTTGTTCTATTAAAAATTTAAAAGAACACTTTTTAAAGGAATAAATTTACAATAATTATTGTAATAATTAATGAACTATGATGGGGGAACGCTTCCCCTAATCCTCCTTTCCGGAGAGTATGATTATACGACATACGATCAAATTTCATTTAAATCTTCCCTGTAGTTTGGAAGCAATAAGAAAATATTTTAAATGTAATGCATTTTTTATAAGTTACTTTTGATTTCTTCTTTCTTTCTTACTTTTGTTGCTTTTTTTGCATTAAAAATTACTTGTGTAATTAAATGTATTCGTATTGCATGCCAAAGGGCAGTCAAAATACTTTGAAATTAAATATTTGGATTCTTAAATTGCCTTAGGCCAGCCGTACTTGTTGGGTTAACCCATAACGTTTTAATTATCCATAAAGTCTTAATTATAGTCTGACCAAATACCTCAAGCGCTACCAAGTAATACATTTTGCAACTATTGATCTTAGTAAAGAATATTTCCTGCCTATTATTATAAGAAGTATTATCTGATTTAGCAGATTTTTTATAAGGAAATCAAACTATTCACGTTGGTGCCATGTCGTGACTTTTGAAAAATATCAACGAATCTTCAGCGATCCTACACTGGACATCCATAATCATATATATCCTCCGCAGTTTTTAAAATAAATAAACCAAATTCGGTATTAACAAACCTTTGAATGACATACGTTAACGGCTAAAATCGGTCAATGGGTGGGGTTAAGAGGATAACCAAAATTTGAAATCTTAATATCTTTTTTGTTATTATTATGAAAAAAAAATTTATAAAAAAAACAACATATAACGTGTAAAATGTAATATATAAAATATTTTTATAGAGTTTAAAGGGTTATTTCTACCATTTAATACATTATTGACGTACCTCTATGAATCCGTCGTCATTGGCTTTCTTCCACGTCCTAAAGGCAAGCGCTTTCGATAGTTGTCTGCCATCTTGGGACCGAACATTGTTGAACATCAAACAGTGTCTGAGAAAGAGTGGAAGACTGTGTTCTGCCCGAGGATGGCCAACTACTGCCTAAAACGTTCGTCTTTAGGAAACACAGGACAACCAATGATAACGGATTTTTATATCTTTTTTTTTTTTTTTGTAACTTTCATTTAGCAAGATATTTAAGAATATAAATTTGAAAAATTAAAGCCCCCAGCGCCTCTAAAGCTCTTAAAATGTATATATTTGTTATTTGGGATTCATACCGAAAATTGTTAAAAGGACTTGTTTTTGGTTGAACGGAGGGAGAGGGGGAGTTAGTTTACAGGTAAATGCAGTTGAACATGGTCAATATCTGCGATTTCATTGGACATATAAAGAAAATTATTGAACAGATAGAACAAAATTTAATTTTCTTCTATGAATCTTTTGGCTTGGCTGTTAGTGAGTTATTATTATAGAGGCGTCAAAAATATCCAATTTTCCAAACAAAAATAAATATAAGAGATTTTAAATGAAGAGTTTTTTGACCGTAGATATTATTATTAGATGATTTTAGTTGGGGTTCGGTCGAGGTAGACCCAAAAAAAAATATAAATTTAGAAAAAAAATGCAATTTTTTTTAATTTTATTTTTTTGGACCTACCTTGACGGAACCACAACTAAAATTATCTAATTGTAAGTGACTTTTTTTTCTTTGACACATCTTTAATTTTCTCTGGTATCACTTCTGTTTTCTTTATCAATTTTGCAAAAAGTGTGTAATAAGAATGATATTTAAAAGTGAACTAGAATGTTTGAGCTTCTTCACCCTTCATTTTACCTTCATTGTTCTCTTGTAAATCTACATTAATAAGAAGTTATTCTCAAATCCATCTTGTGTGTATTCTGCCAAGTTCCTTCTTGGCTGATTTGTTCGCTGTGTAGTTAAGAATACGAAGTATTAACAGTGGGGTTACCTGGTATGAGAAGTTCAGATACAAATATAGACATTGACTTGAATAAGGAGGAATTCTCTTCGCAGCCCCTGCTTGACTGCATTTCTCGGTTGCATTTGAGGTCAAGTATCACTTCTGCTTGTTTCGGGATTCATTTGTTTGTATTGGAAAGCGAAGAGCACACTTTTCTAGCGGCCGAGTCCAAAGAATATCTCTGCTCGATGACGTTACGTCATTACTTTCTCGTGTGAGAGACCAGCCGAATGTCACAGCCCGTCCTCTGGCTACGTTAGAGGCCTTCCATCTTCCTATTGCTTTTAAAACTTTTTTTTTTTTTAATTTTTATTATTATTTTGCAGATCCATGCTTGTACGTGCTAAGATTTGCGAACAAACTGTGCCTCGGAGACAAGACTCACGATGTCACGATGACAGCATTGCGTGTTGTGCAGCGAATGAAGAAAGACTCCATGCACTATGGTAGACGTCCATCAGGCATATGTGGTGCAGGTATGTTACATATCTCAACTAGAAGATGCTAATTTATTATTAATATTATTTAAATACCTGAATCTATTATTATTAATGTTTTTCTAAAATTATATAGAGTGTATGTTATTGTTACTTCCGGTCTTATTGTTGGATTTTCAGAAGAAAGCTCGTAATTTTAACAAATGGACAGTGGAAAGGTATAGGGTTGTAACCTTACACTTTTTTGTGAAAATCTGATCAAAGTATGACCTGAAAGATATCATTTCTCTTTCTGTGACTCCTTATATTCTTTTTTAAATAATGGTATTAATTTATGGTATGTAATCCCACGTAAAACGTGTAGGAGTCAGCATAGCTGCCCGGAAAGTAGGAGACCAGGGTTCTATTCCCGTCTGAGGTAGTGAGATTGGTTTACTGAGCATTGTCCTTTTTTTTTTTTTGTCATTATTAGTGTTATGAAAAAACAGGAAAAAATGTATCTAACTTTTTATTACCTATTATTGATTTCATTTTACACATTTTGTGCAACCTGTAATGTGCTGGTTAATAGTAATAATAATAATAATAATAATAATAATTTAAGAAAGTAAGAATGAATGTTGTGCACTTGCCCTAGTCAGGAAAAGCACCCCTTACGTGCTGTCTCGAATCTTACCTATCCATCCTTACCAAATTTAGCTAGTGTGATCAAAAATGTCATTTCGCATTTGGTTTCACTAGCTAGACTGCTTAGCTGGACTTACTTTCGCCCTGACATTAATCCAAGGTTTTCTTCCCCAGCGGCAAGAGTGCTATTTTTTAAAAAAAAAAGGTCATAATTTTTCTTGAAATCATTTATAGGTATTGGAAAAAATAGCTTTTAGAGTAAAAGCCAATTTTTCACTAAATCTGGAGAAACGCCAGCAAAAGGCTGGAAATAAATTTCTAAGTGATACCTGGAGATCCTTTTTTTATCTTCTTAGATTCATCCTGAAGCTAAGAGGATTCTTCTTAGCTGTGAATCACGAGCTGTTACTGTGGCTGTACAAATTACTTTAACTTTTTTTTTTTTTTTTTTTTTTTTTTTTTTGTATCAATTTGTAATATAAGTATAAATATTATTTTTTTGTGGTATATAATCCCACGTAAATTTTAACAATTTTTAGTGCATGGGAACAGAATAAAAAATCTAACTGTCCCAGCCAGGAATCGAAACTGGATCTCCTTTTATCCGGGCTGTAAAATTTTCCATTTATGCTACCGAGACAAGTCTGATAAGTTATTAAATTCCCCGCACTAGTGCCAGGATAACGAGAGTCATTTAAACAGCTTGACAATGTCAGCTCCTCCGAGCATAAGACGATATATTCGTCTGCCTTGGAGGTTAGACTCTCGACACTAGTGTGGGGAATTTAATAACTTATCAGACTTGTCTCGGTAGCATTAATGGAAAATGCACCGGCCCGGATGGCAGGAGATCCAGGTTCGAGTTCTGTCTGGGACATTTAGATTTTTTATTCTGTTCCCTTGCACTAATAATTGTTAGTAATATAAGGTATCTGTTGGAGGATAAATTTAAAATTCCACTTTTGACATGTCAGAAGGACATAAGTGCTAACAACGATATACCTATAATAGCCGTAACATCGGATTAAAGACATATAAATTGCATTTGGGGACATTCTGTAGAAAAGCCTTCGAAATAGTTAACTCACGTCATTATTTTCGACTGTTTCTAGTCGTTGATTTATGTTTCTTTGTAAAGGACCTGTAACTGTTTTAACAGAAAACAAGGATAGCTTAAAACTGTGCTTTCCTAATTTGAGCAGAAGGAACATGTACCTTTTAAACGCTCTGCAGGACACAGTTTTCTGTTTTCCTCAATGGAATTTCACATATAGTTTTTAATTGTGAAGTATAAGGCTTAGTTCGTTATCTAGCTAAATCTGACTATAGGTGAAAAGGATTACCTCAAATGTCGATTTTTATTCTAACTATAATGAAACTCAACACAAATTCTCTTACCGATAATTTAGGAGTACGGATTTTCATGAACCCTTTTTTTTTCCGTTTTTAAGAGTCTAGATTTATTCTGAAACTTAGGCAAAGTATTCGTTAAGGCCCGAGGATATAATTATCAGGACTTTTAGATTAGTATTTATTCATTAATTAAAGGTAAAAGTGGGAGAAGCCAATAAAAAAAGTTGTTTATTTATAAACAATTAATGCGAGGGAATAGAATTAAAAAATCTATCTGTCACAGCCAGGACTCGAACCTGGATCTCCAGCTCTCCGGGCACGAATGCTACCACTTGCACCACCGGGACGAGCTTGATAACTTATTAAATTCCCAACACACTAGCGAGATTCCAACCTACGAGAAAGATGAATACATTGTCTTATGCTCGGAGGAGCTGACATTGTCTCGCTATTTATCGACTCTCGTTATTTACTTTTAATTGTCGTATATAAATATAAATTTAGTTGTGGTTTTTTATCCCACGTAAATTTTAAACAATTAATGCGAGGGATTAGAATATAAAAAAAATCTATCTGTCCCAGCCAGGACTCGAACCTGGATCTCCAGCTCTCCGGGCACGAATGCTACCACTTGCACCGCTCTCGCTAGTGTATTGGGAATTTATTAAGTTATCTAGCTCGTCCCGGTGGTGCAAGTGGTAGCATTCTTGCCCGGACAGCAGGAGATCCAGGTTCGAGTCCTGGCTGGGACAGATAGATTTTTTTATTCTATTCCCTCGCATTAGTTGTTTAAAATTTACGTGGGATAATAAACCACAACTAAATTAATATTTATAGTTGTTTATTTATTGGTTTTGTGGTCAACAAATATGGATTGNACCCCCAATGTGGAATTTTACTCACACTACTTTGTAAAATACAAATGATGGAAGATTTGAAATTATTGGTTATTATATTAACAATCTCATCTCGTTACAATTTCAGTAAACTAAGCATATTTCTTTTGTTTCGTGTATAAATATAATAAATAAGATTAATGATATTAATAAGGTATGTAAAAGAAAATGACCTTAACAAATTCAAAAACTGTAGATTTTTTAATCCTATTGAATACTTACCAATATCTAATAACTATTTAGAGCGTTCTCTAAGCTTGTTAAATCCCATTCCACTTCTTAAAAATAAATAAATAAAACCTCAGTTTATTATAATTCTAAGATATGACTGAAAAAAAAAAAAAATCGCTGAAAAAACTCGTGAAATTGTTAAATTTCAAGAGGAAGGTGACATGACCAGGGCACTGTGTGGCCTTGGCTTGATAAATTTAACTGTGTAGATACGATATTGAAAGGAAGCAGGGATCTTTGCAACCATTAATGGATATTGATGAGGTTCTGCAGGAAGCTGTTGAGTCAAATCCGTCCAACTCCCACCTGTTCTTATTATATATATATAAAATCTTTGACTTTGGCAAAACGGCGCCAATGGCTGCCTTCGCGCAGGCTGGACATAAGTGTGGCTCTTCCATTTCACAGAGTACTCCAAGTATTAAGTTTGAAAACCTGGCTTGAACTCGGATAACCTCTCGTGAAGGGATATTTGGCAAGCATTTGTGACATTAACTATTTATTAATTCAACCTATAAGTCATCTTATGAGTTTGTTCACTTTTAGCAGACTAAATTTCATTGCGTCATCAGTATTATATCGTATCACTTTTTTATCTGTATGTATGGTATTAAGTCCTTGACCTAATTCTTACTTCCTTTTAAGCTCTCCTGATGGCTTCAAGACTTCATGAATTTAATCGGACTGTTGGAGATATAATCAAAGTGGTACAAGTTCACGAAACGACATTAAGGAAAAGGTGAGTGAATGATAATATATTAATGTAGCCATATTACATTTTAAAATTTATTTATTAAAGAGTGGATTGTTAACCTCTTTCAGTGCTAAGTGTTTAACAACCAAACCTCTTACTTTTTTTATAAATCTTTTTTTTTTTTTTTTTTTTTTTTTTTTTTTTTTTTTTTTTTTTTTTTTTTTTTTTNCAATTTCTAAAATAATTTCAATATCACTGCTTTTTTTTTTTGCTGGGTTAGCCTCCCTTGCAACCACTAAGGGTCATTGGAGGGAGGGGCTATCTACAGGTTGCCACCCCATTCTAAACACCCATGGCTCAGGACAAGCTTCTATATTATGAATAAAAGATTGACCTGGGCGGGATTTGAACCCGCGGCGTCAGGATTGCGAGACCCGTACGGATCCCCTGAGCTAGCCTGGCGCCCCTTATAAATCTTTATTTATTACTTTCTGCTTTTAAAACATATTGTAATTTGAAACGATTAAATGCTAGGGAATAGAATAAAAAATCTAACTGTCCCAGACAGGCTTCAAATCTGGATATCTTTCTATCCGGGCAAGCGAATTATCTTGTAATTTTATGTCTTAATAATGTGCATATATATATATACAAAACAAACTAAATAAAATGTCACTTTACCGGAAATAGGGACCCATTGGCCCCACTTCCAGTAAATTTAGGCTTCAAGGCTTTCAAGGCTCAAGAGATCGCGAGGCCATCTTTGTTTTAGTCGTCGGGGAGGGTTTTAAGAATTTGAGTCCGACGACAGGGAGAAGGCGTATGGATTAGGGTGATATAGAAGCCGTAAAAGGGATCTACCATCACGGTGGAGATGTAAATGTACTAAATTCAAAATTTCTAAAGAATTTAAAGAAAGTAATTGGCCCCGGATTGTATCCTGGATATTTGGCCGTTTAGGTCCTCAATTCATCGAAATTTATATATCCCCTCACCCTTAATATGAAGGTATTTTCTGCTATACATAAAAAAACAAAAAAAAAACGAGGCGCTATTTAAGATTGGGCCAACTTTTGAGAAAAACATACTGGAATAAATACCGTCTATAGCAACAGATAGTTCATGATTAGAATATGTCTTTTTCAAAAGGTCCTGTCGATTTAGGAAGAATCAGTACATTCTGGAAACATTGTCCTTTTGATCAATAAGCTTAAAGTTCGGTGTTAAATAAGTTTAAGTCCTTTGATTTTATGATATATTTTTCCCTTGCCTTATTTTTTTTTTAAATTGTTTAACTAACGCCTGATAATTTACTAAATAATCAGCAAGCATTGCAGATGCTTGTTCTTAAATTGACAATTTTATAGGGGCACCTGGGATGGGAAGGAATGGGATCCGTTAGGGTCTCGTAATCCTGGCGCTTCGAGTTCGAATTCCGCTCAGGATAATCTTCTATTTATTAGTAAAAGCTTGTCCTGAGTCATGGTCGTTTAGAATGGGATGGCAAACTGATGATAGCCCTTCCCTCCATGACCCTAAGTGTTTGCAAGGTTTTTCTGTTTAAGTATTAGTCTCAAATTTATAATTTGAGACTAATACTTGAAAAAAAAAATTATATTTAAATTAGAGTTAATTTATTATAACAAATAATTGGACCTACTAATTTCGATCCAAGCTACTGTCCTTACTAACTGATAAATAAATTAAGAGGTAGAAAATACAAATTACTTACAGCTAATTATAGGTATGTAAAAATAAATTAAATGTGTTTATTTACTTAAAGGCCTCAAAAGAACTTGCTAATTACTGTCATTTATCACTTCACTCCAAAGACTACAACAAACCCAACGCTCTGAGACACGCGATCTGACACGGAAACTGACACCGGCTGATACTAACATAACACTGAATGGGGGGCCGCTGGCGAGCTACTTTTATAACTTCGTAAAAGGGGCGAGGCAGGCCTAGAATAATCTGATAGTTATTTCTAAGTAACCCTAATTTTCTCAATAAAGAAAAACCCCAATAAAGCTCAAATAATCAGTCCATAAATAGTATAATAATCAGCTCCGATACGATATCGTCCACATGACCCCCAATGTGGAATTTTACTCACACTACTTTGTAAAATACAAATGATGGAAGATTTGAAATTATTGGTTATTATATTAACAATCTCATCTCGTTACAATTTCAGTAAACTAAGCATATTTCTTTTGTTTCGTGTATAAATATAATAAATAAGATTAATGATATTAATAAGGTATGTAAAAGAAAATGACCTTAACAAATTCAAAAACTGTAGATTTTTTAATCCTATTGAATACTTACCAATATCTAATAACTATTTAGAGCGTTCTCTAAGCTTGTTAAATCCCATTCCACTTCTTAAAAATAAATAAATAAAACCTCAGTTTATTATAATTCTAAGATATGACTGAAAAAAAAAAAAAATCGCTGAAAAAACTCGTGAAATTGTTAAATTTCAAGAGGAAGGTGACATGACCAGGGCACTGTGTGGCCTTGGCTTGATAAATTTAACTGTGTAGATACGATATTGAAAGGAAGCAGGGATCTTTGCAACCATTAATGGATATTGATGAGGTTCTGCAGGAAGCTGTTGAGTCAAATCCGTCCAAAAGAACTTGCGAGCTTGCCATGGAGTGTGGTATCCCGAAAGGTATTTTAGTCGCCAGCTACTCTCCACGGGGAAGGTGATAAAGAACATTAATATGATCCCACACAAACTTACTCCTCAGAAATCAACTAAAAAGAAGAAGAAGAAAATATCATTTCGTGGACCCACAGGGATATTATTGTCTTACGCAAAATATCTATCAAATCTAGCAAAAAGAAAATTAAAACTTAAAATAAATATAACATTTACCGTTTCTTTTTCCGGGTTGGACCGTGTCAAGTTGTTGGTAGTTGCCGAGCTTTCGCACATCATGTGATGGCTTCTTCAGGGCTGATTAGAGAATGAGAGCTGTAAAATATATTATTATTATACCACCTGGATTTTTAAATCTCTCCTTTACAGCTCTCATTCTCTTTTCAGCCCGGAAGAAGCCATCACATGATGTGCGAAAGCTAGGCAACTATCAACAACTTGACACGGTCCAACCCGGAAGAAGAAAAGGTAAATACATCTGACGACCGACGAAGCCTACGTGAACATAAATATAACATATTGCAGGTCTTGAGGAAGTATGGGTTTCAGTCTTCTTCATATCGGCTCAACAATGTTAAAGAGACTGGAGCAGCAGGAAGTAACGTCAGTTTTTCGAGGCACCTTTGAAAGCTGACTTCACGTCCAGAGAGGAAATCACAGTGTACATGTTACATTCGAATCAACGGACTGTGTCTTGTCTTGAGTAACTCGATGGAGTTGGTAGGTCGCTGAGTGAGAAACCAAATTGATGACTGGAAATGGCATTAATTTCTGCAAACTGGTTGTTTAAACTGTCCAGGAATTAATTTTCTAAAAATAAATTCTTAGACTATTGAGGACCCTATAAATTGTAGGATATTCTCGCGGCTTATCCTGTTTGGGCAGCACGTGGACGATTGTGGTCTTCCAGTCCTGAAGGAAATATCCACTTTTCAAGAAGCTGTTGAACTCCAGAGTGAAGAAGGCAATAGCTTTCCTGGACAGAGTTTTTAGTAAGAAATTTAAGATTCTGTCCTCTCCAGGAGCTTTTCTGACTGGTAAACTTCTAAGAATGGCCGAAATACCCTTAGGAGTATTAAATTTAATGTTTTTTTGTTTTGTTTTTTTTAAATATTGCTTCATTTTCAAATTTTTGGAAACTGTTCCTAAGATTATCGAGGGACATTTTCACCTCTCTTATCAGCCGATTGTACGTCAGCTTGCCAAAAGGATCCAAAAGGGTACCTCTGCCAGAGCCGGTGGCAATGGTTCTTTCTTCTAATAAGGTCCGTAATGTTCGAAAAGATAACGCGCTGAAATCTTCCGCGTCTATCTCCATGTTCGGTATAGATAGAATTCTTCATTGCTTTATATATTCCCCGATTCAATATTAGGTTCATCAAAACAAAAAAAAAAAGCACACAATTTGAAAAAATGTATTTTTCTTTTTCTGCCGACGTTTCGGCTTACATTGAAAGCCATCTTTAGGGCTGTTAAATTTCAATGTTAAAAGAAAACATGAGAAAAAAATATATGATTTACATCAGTATTAAATAAAATTTGACATAAATAAAAGTAGCGATATGAAATGCTTTGAAAAGTAATAATAATTGACGTATTTTCTTATTAATCAACCCAATTTGAAGAACCCCTCTTGAAATTGATTCCACAGTAGGTTTTATTTTGGACATTTTAGATATGTACTCAATAAATGAATAGCTAAGAAAAAAAAATTTTTTTTCTGTTTTTATTGAAATCCTTATGGGAACATTATATAATATGAACTTTTATTATGACAGTCATACAAAATATTCATCTTGATTGATTAATAGGCTAGCAAAAATCTATATTATCTGTGGAAGTTATTTTTTGTTGTACTTCTCTCTCTCTGCTTTTTTTCTTTTCTTTTTTTAAAATTTATATAGTGACATACTGTTATTTTTGTGTGTGTTTGTAGTTCATAATTGCAACAGAAACTATATTGGATCAATAACAAGATGTTTATTTACCATTGATACTATAGTAAAGGTGATTGGGATTTGGTCAGTGACTGTTTATATTTTCTGATGTAAAAATTTATATTTAAAACTCATTTACCAAAAACTGGCCATCTTCTCCTTTATATCAGAAATGTTTTTGAGTGGATACATCTCACATCATTACACTCCAAATGTCCTGCTACAGCTTAAATTTATTGATTTATATGCTACTGCATGGACTTCCATTTATTATGGAAGTTCATGCAATAGCATATAAATCAGTTGATAGTGGCCTAAAAAAACTTTTTTTTTTTTTTTTTATTTAATCTCCCTCTGAACCACTTAGGGTGATGGAGGGCTATCTACAGGTGGTCCTTTTCTAAACCCCCATTACTCTGAGCAATCTTCTATTTCACAATTAAAGCTTGCCAAGGGCAGAACTTGAACCTACAACACCAGGATTTAGTGACCCAATAAGATCCTGTTGGCTTAAAATCTCAAAGTACTACATAAATAAAGAGGTCGCAAATTTGGCAAGCCTGTTATTCCTTTACTTATCTGCCTACTGTTAAAAGGACAGTCACTAATTCCTTTAAATTGATTTCCTACTAATTATCTTGAGGTATTGCATTTTAAGAAAGAGTAAAAGTTCTTATCTTAACTATAATATGCTGAAGAGATATAAACATTATTTTTTTGGACTGATTTGAAATGACCTTTTTATTCCTGCATAAGTACTACTCTTCAGGGTCCAACAAGGATTAGATTACTCCGACTATTACCAAATGGAGACGGGAGTTCCACAAGGTAGTGTTCTCCGCCCCATCCTTTACATCCTGTACACTGCCGACATCCCGACACATCCTAACACACTCCTAGCAACCTTTGCAGATGACCAAGCAATCCTTTCTACCGATGCTGACTCACTTACTGCCAGGCAAAATCTCCAACGGCATCTAATGGACATACAGCATTGGTGCCAGCCCTGGTGCATTAAGGTCAACGAAGGCAAATGCTGTCATGTCTGTTATGTTCACACTGAGGAAGAAACAACCTGGCAGAATTTACGTTAATAACATCCCTATCCCAACTTCCGATTGCCTCAGGTACCTAGACTTTCATCTTGACTCTTAGGCTAACACGGAACACACATACAAAAATGAAAAGACAGGAACTAAATAGGAGATTTGAACTACTTTACGAGCTACTAAGCCGAAATTCAACCTTAACTGTGACCAACAAACTTACCATTTATAAGACGTTACTGAGACCTATCTAGATGTATGGAGTCGAACTGTGGGGAACTGCTAAACCATCAAACATCCAAAGAATGCAGTCCTTCCAATCCAAAATCCTAAGAATCATAGTTGATGCACCCTATTACATCGCAAACTCCTTACTCCACAATGATCTTAAAATCCCTTTAGTTAAAGACGTTATTACAACCCGTTTTAATAAATTCCATGCTGACCTTTCTATGCATCCTAATCCCTTAGCCCAAACTCTATCCAGTATTACCCATCCTGACATGTCGCCTGAATAGGAAATTCCCCCATGACCTTCTCATTGCCAACACTTCATAAAAATAATATGAAGAGAAAAAATAACTTCAAAAACAACGTGTGTATTGTAAATAGAGATTTAGGAGTTCTGCCATTGAGCAGCTTTTCCATCAAGGGAAGTACACGTTAAGTTCTTTCTTTTTTTTTTACCTTTTTTTTTTTTTTTTTAGTTATTTATTTATTTTTCTTGTTTGTTACTTTCTCTTTTCTTTCTTTTTTAAACTAGTTTATACTGTGAATATTAATCAGCACATTACTAGATACAAACACATGTAGAAAGTAATTAATATAATATAAAGTTTTATTTTAATTGTAAAGTGCTACTCTTAAGGATACATTATTTAAAAAATATCTGTCATTCGGGAGTAAAATAAGCTAAGCACATTTCCCTTGTTTTATTAGAAATAAACATAAGATGGCTTGTTTGGTCATGAGCCTTAAAGTTAAGGTCATTTTACGCTGACTCTAGAATCTNTTTTTTATTATCTGCTGACATTTCGGCTTAAATTGTAAAAATTGTATTTTTTTTTTATTTTTTTATTGACCTTGACCGAACCCCAACAAATTCTTTACTTATAACCTCTATGGTCAAAAACTCTTCATTTCAACAAATTTTGATATTTTCTCTAAAATAAAATTATTCATATTCCCTATTTTATTTATTTTATTTCTTTTCCAGGCTAGTTGAATTTGGAGAAACACCATCCAGCTCTCTTACACTCCAAGAATTTATGACTGTAGATTTAGAAGAAGAACAAGATCCTCCCTCCTATAAGGCTGCAAGATTAAAAGACAGAGAACGATTAAAGGTTTATTTCCATTAATTTAAACTGTGTATTAAATTTGTTTTTCCAGCACTGTAATAGTTCAGTGTGGGAGGCATGAGTGAAAGTTTTAAAATTTTATAATCATTTATAAAAGTTTCTTTATTCTCCCAAATGTTTTCCATGTCATAGCTAGGAAAACATTTGGGAAGTAGTATAGAAATGCCAGGATTGGGGGAGTCATGGCTTTAGTTTCTTAGATGAATTGTCATCTGAAATTTCATTTGTCCCCTCAGGGGCCATCCTTCCATGGTCAGGACCTCAAGGGTACTAGTTTCAGGAAGTAGTAAAACTCATAACCTCATGCTTGTACAACCACCATTAAAACTTTTGAGTACTATGGTGAGAAACTATATTTTTAAAATAGGACTGGGAGTACGAAAATAGGCTTTTTGAATGTACACTATTGCACCATGTGCATCCATTTCTTTATCATGACTATTAAACTTAAATATTCCTATTAATTTTTTTTTTCTTTCTTGTTTCTCAAGTAAACATTTTGGACTCTCCAACAATTCTCAAACTGTTAATGTTCAATCATTGACTATTATTAGTGCTAGTTCCCAAAAGCTAAATATAAAGACCAACCTTTCCTTGTTTAATAAATTACAGATATTTTTTAGTTCCTATTGTATAAAATACAATAATTCTCTCTCAAAACTGTAGAAAATAATATATAAATGTTAAAATTTGGGTAAGACTCTACTCAGGAGATTCTGTTATTCAAGAAAGATAACAAAAATTATTTAAATTTCATTATGATAAATAAAAATTATATTTATAGGAGCATTAGAGCGTGTTTGATCTCTCCCTTTTTTCTCACACTCACTGAGTAACAGTTTTACATTTTTGGTGTCAGTAAAACAACTCCTCTATTTTGTAAAGCTTATGAACTATATTATGACTATTTAAGATACATCTAAGATTTGCTTTTACCTAAATATATAATAAATTTATTTTTACTTCTCCTTCCCCATTAGGTTCCCCTCTCAGGAAATGAAGCTATTGGCTTTGGTTCAATGAAAAAACTTTTAAATAATGCCTTCAATTCATCACTGACCATACCGAGAATAAGCTAATTATATGATCCTTTCAAAATGATGTGTGTCTGTGTGTGTGTGTGTATGTTGCTCACCCCGAAACATACACCCACTAATATATATATTTGTCTGTGAATGTTCCAAAATTGTCCACATTTCCTAAAATTGCAGTTAATTGTAATTTTCTGACATTTATAATGCATAATATTTAATAAAAAATGTATACTAATTCTATTTAACCTCTCTTTTAAAATTAAGAAACATATTTTGGTATCTAAGCTTCTTTACGCCAGATGTCTAATGAAATCATTAATTGTGATAATCTAGTAATGGGAACTGTGGTAGTGGGTATAAAGTGAGACCACAATGAAATATTTTTTCCTTATTGCTCTTTTCGGCTAGTATGATCAAATTATACTTCATATAATTGAGTTATGTAAGTCATAACTTTTACATTTGCTCACCTTTAATGAAATATAGGCAATCTCCTCCTGTAGCTTCTGTGTTGTTCATTTAATATGAAATTACTTCAATATAAGAATATTTTTTCTAAATCATATGTAAACATAGAGTCTTAATACTCTCAAATAGATTGATGTAATTTTAAATAAATATATTTATTATAATTCTTTTTAATATATCATATAAACAAATATATGCTTTTAAATAATATACTTTTTTTTTTCAGATGCTTGAAGATAAAGATAATGTTAAGCAGTTAAATAAAATTCAGCATGAAATTGAAAAACACATTTTTGACAAAAAACACAGAAGGTCGACATTTGGTGATGTTGAAACAACGAGTAAGTGAGAATTTATGTTTGCAATTAATTTTCTGTAGTTCTTAAATTGGTGACATATACTTTTACAATATTTTAAAAATAAATACATAAAGCAAAAATTAATTAATTTAGACCATTATAAGCTCTTCAAAACATTCGAAGAAAAATTAATACTAANTTGGGGGGGGGGGGAGGATTGGTCATTGTGTGAATTTATTATTCTGAACTCTTTGATTGAAGAAATTTTCCTGATGAATTTTTGTCATGTAATTTGATAATGTCAATAATTAGAACATTTTAATAAATTTGTACCAATTATTGAAGGTAATAATAATAGTCAACCCTTTGACTTTATCAAACAGCTACTTTATAAATATTCTTCAAATCACACATTTTTCGAACCAATATTCATCCAATATAACAACTTTTTTTTAATTTAGTTTGAAGAGCTGATAAATTGTATGGCATAATTGGACTGGAAAACAAACAGAGAAAGAGTTGTGTTGGGAAATAAAAATGGGAAAGATAAATTCTTATTTTCTTTTTTCTTTGTATGGCTCACACTTATAATGTAAGGTAAAAAGAAAATATTACTGGCCTAAATACCATTCTGAGTAAGGTTGTATATTTTTTTTATTGGTTTCTTAAACCTAAATTTTGTAAAAAAAA